>OZ025294.1:37944852-38023387 GCA_964019185.1 Maratus speculifer
TATATATATATAAAATGAAATAAAATATTAATAAATGAGAACTATATACATTCTTCTTTCAACACAATTTATTTTAATCTTGGTATTATTTCCTTAAAATAAGCAAATAATTAAATATTATTTTTAAGCTGAAATGTAGACCCCTAACGAATTATTAATTAAAAAAGTTAATTGCATTAAAAGATTAAGAGTAATTTTAAAGGTAAAAGATTTTTACTCATTCAGTCATATGTATGTAATAAAAATATACAATGTGTTATTTCTTTCAAGTCACTTTCAATACCTATATAAATGTAAATAAAATGTATGCAGGACATAATGAGTTTGACAATTATAAATTTAATAAATTTTAATTAAAAAAGATTCCACGACTATTCAGGTAAAAATTTATGCCTAAAAATATGTGGTGCTGGAAGGTTTATAAGATTCATATATACACTAAAGTTAACAAATAAAAATTATTATACATAAATATTTAAATTATTATATTCTGATTTTTCTTTAATATTTTTTTTTGTTATGCATTAGATTTTGAGTCTAAGAGCGCTCACTTGTCTTAAAGGTTTAAAAAAAAAATTTAAGATTCTGCTTATTGAAGTGAAAATGAAAATCGCTATTTAATTGCATTTATGAAATGCATAAAATATAAATTTTAAAATATTATATCTGAGAATAATTAAATTTATTTAATGACTAGTCCATGCTTGACATTTATTATCACATCATATAACAGCATTTTTGTATCTCTAAAATAATTTTAATCTAATTTATTAAAAATGTATATTATTTATTTTAAAATTATAATAATCTTTTATTATTATTCAATATTAATGTTCATTGCAGTTAGTAGGGAAAATATGTCAAATATTGTTCTTTATTTTTACTCTTGTATAAATTTTTAGATTTTTACCATAATATTCTTCTTATAAATAAATTTAACAAATTTAATTGAATAATAATAATAACAAGAACATCAAGGGAAAATCCATCTAAAAATGTATTGTATTGCTACACTTATACTATAAATCGAAGAAAAATCGAAAATGATAGGTTTTTGACGGAATAAACTGGTAAAAACACGGTTTTGACGCCAAAAACCCAACCGTGTTTTTAAAGCAATTTGAGTCAAGAAAAACATTTCTTAAAAAATTACGAAATTTAAATTTTTATACGGTCCGCCGGTCCTATAAAAAGTTTTTTTAAGAATAAAAATATTCTATTACATGAAGAAGTAATACAGAAAAAGTCCCAGACATTTTCTCACTAAAACTGACAGAGTAATATCTGTTTAACACTCAAATTCCCAGGGTAGAATACGTTCCAGAAATTGAGTTAATCAGAGAATCAGAATTGGTACCAGAAATTCTAAATAGCAAATTTCGGAATATTTAGCAACGAAATGTCTACTTTTAATTAAAGTAAAAATTTCTATTTTAAATTTCTGGCATAAATATGGTATATCCGAATAAAAAGAAAGTCCACTAAATAGGGAAAAGTGTTAGCAGCAAAAATGCTGCCATGGGCATTTGCATTAGAAGGTTATAGTTGTTCAGGCTGCTAGTCACTCAGCTTTCGAATATTAAGTCTGTGGGAGTCTGATCCATTCTTATATTCAAAATATCTCCTCGGGAAATTGATATTTTAAATTTATTCTTTCAGTGTTCTCTTTTTAAAGGATCTCTCTTTTTTTCTTATTTTAAAAATATTTCTCAAATCTGCACCTAATTTTAAATAAAGTGTTAAAATTTCCCTTCCAGTTCCTCAGTTTTTAACACATAAAATATCAAATGTAAGTACAGATTTTTGAAATTTGTTTAATAACTAAGAAAACAAGTTGGAAACTGCGCGTGAACGTAGCAAATGAGGTGCGTTCGTACGATAACGAAGTTTTAAATATATTCAGATCTTGCTGATATAGTAGAGCGTACTTAGGATACGGTATAGTAGTCGAAATCTTTGTGTTTCTGTAAATATGCAGAAAGTAATTTTTATTACACCTCAGAAACATATATCTTATTCATAAAATGTGAAATAGTTGAATATAATTAAAACACGCCCCAAACAATGTTTCCCCGTATAGCATTATGTAGTGGAATACTTTTGTGTGGCCCTGTAATTTAATAATAAAAATTCTTTGCATCACAGATTGTACAAAATGCATATTTTAGTATATATTTCATAGATTCATGCCAATTCTATTATGTTCGAATGAGTGTAACATCATAAAAATGCATTTGAATCTTTTTTCTCATTGACCGTAATGTAATGTAATACCTTCGATTGTCCCTGTAAATGATCTATGCATCCGATTTTCATAAAATTTGAAATGACTCGACAAAATTATGTTATAATTATGTATTTTAAATTTCAAACGATTCGGTTGGGTAGTTTTTGCGTTGTTAAATGAGGACAGACGGACGGACTGAGCGACAACAATAGGTGCTACGTATTTACATAATTACGAACGCACTTAAAAAAATGGCATCCTTTAAGAAGAGGACACTTAAAAAAAGAAGTTAGAAATATTAAATTCAAAGGAAGATAATACACGAATGCATCAAATGCCCATAGACTTAAGACTGCCGAGGGGAATTCAAAAGCTGAATGACTAGCAGCCTTTTTTTTCCCGCTGTAAAATAAAAGTCATTGACAAATTTACTAGAAAATATATAGAAAGATTTAAAAAGAGTTGAGAGTAAAATTAATATTAAAATATTAATTTGAAATCTATTTTCATTCAGACATTTTAAAGAAAAACATAAAAAATAACAGAATTTTTGCTAAATAAAATGATGAAAAGCAACAATTGCAATTCCCTATGTATATTTCTTCAGTGTATAACCCCTCAACCCTCAAAGTAACTCAACTGCTAAAAGATGGTTAAAGTCATGGAATTGAAAGCTCCATAGCTCTGTCAATTTTTGTGTTTGATGAATTTTATCTTACTTAGTGTAATAGGAAATTTTTACTAAATATCATTTATAGAACCAGGAGACAGTTTCAATTTCATGATCTACCTACTATTTCCTCTCCCTTCCTAATTTACTTCTCCAGGAGGATATCTTTTAACTTTTCCCAACTCCCATCATGTGACATATCATTAGAAAGCCCTTTGACCACTTTTTCATACTATGCCCCTCCCATCTTCTGCCAACCAATTTTGCATCTCGTGGGACACTTTTCTGAAAAATTTCATTGACACTTTTTATTTTGTTTTTTATTTATCTTTCAGTTCATGTTTTTTTTTTCCCCCCTTTAATACTTTGCAATTTTATATGTTTTTGTTATAACTTTCTTCTATTTTTATTGCAGTCAATCTGCTTTATCTCATCTAAAATAATGTTTTGCAGAAGAATAAATTTAGATCATCATATTCGTAGAGTGGAAGCAATCTGGCAAGTAATTGCAAATCAAACTGAGGAAGAACAGGTGTTATTGAACAAGTGAAACAAAGAATGGCTTAAATACATGACGATGAAGTAGCACAGCAATATGCAGAGAGGCTTGAAGATACATAACCTGTGAACATTAAGCTTGTTTTTCAGCTTCAGATCTGCTCTGCTCTGAACAAATTGAATGTGACAGGATAAGAGAGACTGAAAGACACCAATAAGACACAACAGACCAGTGTCAAGCATGACTCCTTGCTCAGCAATCATGTGATTACAACTGCCTTGCATCCCAGTACAGCAGAGATGCAATGGATGTCAACTTGGATATATGGCATAATTTGCAGCTGGATATTTGGCCATCATGCCTCAACATGTTTTGATCTGTCCTTCTGTTACTTTTAAAGAAATGAAGTGTTGGTTTACATTAACTAGCTATTACTGTGGTGTCTTCTTTACAATCTAATTTTTAAATTTCCTATTAACAATTATTTTCATATTTTTTAGTGCCAATCTTATAATTACATTATTTTTATATCATTAGTTATAATCAGCAGCATACAAAGAGAAAGTTGCAGCCAGGGCAAAGATTCAATTTAGTCCCCCCCCCCCCACACACACACACATCTTTTCATTGTGATGTGTCACAAAATCGAAAATTTCAGAAACAAAAATTAATTCCACTGAATATATATTTTGCATTTATTTTGGAAATTTATATTTAGTTTTAATTCAGAAGTTCCAAACAACTCAATAGCATAAGTGAAAATAACATTTTTATTTTGGCAAAGGGAATCGGGGGAAAAGGGTATAGAACAGGGTTGCAAAAAAGCCGGCTAAAATTTAAAAAAAAGCCAGGCCGGTTGGCTTTTATTGATTTTAGCCGGCTTTTTTTTTGGCCAAAATTAGCCTTTTTTGGCTATAATGCGCTTTAATACAGTGAAGCCTTTTAATTATAAGCTACACTTTTTAAAGTGACTTTTAACTAATTTTAATTATGTTTGATTTACTTTAATAAATTTATTTATTAAAATGAAAAATTGGGATTTTAATTATGATTCATTATGAGAAATTGGGTTATAACCCAATTTTTCAATAATGAAGATATTAATACTAGAATAACACATTGATGAAGTTGCTAGTGGTTTACAGTCAGAATTGCAAATATGTCGGCTAAATTATAAAATGGCTATACCAAGTGCTTTTTCTGATTTACATTGACCTTTAATCCTACCCTTGTTTTTCCATTTTTACTGCTTTATAAAATTAAAGAGGACTATAGTTACTTAGTTGCATGTTTTATTACTTAACAATTTTTAAGGATTATTAAAATGTCATGTTTTATTCCCTATAAGCATTTAAAATCATACATATTAAAAAAAAACATTTCTCACTATTGAAAATTGTATTTTGAATTATGCATATTTCATAATATATTATATTTCACAATTTATTTCAGTATTCTCCATTAGCATGTGCATGAATATATTCATTCATGCAACAGGTCATATATGCACTTGAATAACTAAGAACTATTCAAAATTTTAATTTTAAGTAATTGTATTAAACTCTCTTCAATTACTGAATTCTTCCTAATTTCTCTTTCAACATTGTTCATTTTATGACTTAATCTTTACATATTGACCTGTAAGAATGTTTCATGAATGCTTTGATGTGTTTCATTTTGTCATAATTCAATTAAAATATAATTCTTAAGAATATGTAATATAAGTAGATCTGTGAAATATAGAAGTTTAAAACACATTTTTTGAGTATATTTTCTTTTTTCCAAGATTTATATTTTTCAGACATAATGCCTTCACAGTTGATTTCTAGCGGTTATAAAGACTTATTTATCTGAAAAATTAAATAGAAATTTATAACTTTTTTAGTAGTAAATAGTTAAAAATGTATTTAAAATAAATCAATCTAAATTTAATATGGATTCGATACAAATTAACACGTTAAAAATAAAAGCCGGCTTTTTAGGTAGCTTTCATTACAAAAAGTAAAAAGCTACCTATTGCAGCCGTCCGGAGGAAAGCACTTCCAAAAAATTTTGGTATATTTTCACCGATCATGACCCCCAGACCCCAAAACCACCCTCCGTTCAAATGTTGACATATATATATATATATATATATATATAACCATATATATATATATATATATATATCTGATTTTTGTCATGCGATAACTAGCGTATTTATGAACCGATTTGAATGAAACTTGGTATGTACATAGTACATACAAATATCTCGACCGAGTTCGTTGGCCAGCATCATCCGCCATCTTGTTTCAAAATGGCGGCCATTTAAAAAATTTAAAAAAATTTAAAATTTAAAATTAAATACGAAAAAATTAAAAGTTGAAAAATATTTTTAATTTATGTGTTAGATCTTAAAACACCAATTCCAGAACACTTTTTGTTTTGTCTCTATCTTAAAAAATGACTGAGTTATAGCACTTTGAATTTTTCTTATGGCTGACATTTTGAAACGATCTGATTTTTGTCATGCTATAACTAACGAATTTATGAACCGATTTGAATAAAACTTGGTATGTACATAGTACATACAAATATCTCGACCTAGTTCGTTGGCCAGCACCATCCGCCATCTTGTTTCAAAATGGCGGCCATTTAAAAAAATTTAAAAAATTTAAAATTTAAAATTAAATGCGAAAAAATTAAAAGTTGAAAAATATTTTTATATTATGTGTTAGATCTTAAAACACCAATTCCAGAACAATTTTTATTTAGTCTCTATCTTAAAAAATGACTGAGTTATAGCACTTTGAATTTTTCTTATGGCTGACATTTTGAAACGATCTGATTTTTGTCATGCTATAACTAACGTATTTATGAACCGATTTGAATGAAACTTAGTATGTACATAGTACATACAAATATCTCGACCGAGTTCGTTGGCCAGCACCATCCGCCATCTTGTTTCAAAATGGCAGCCATTTAAAAAATTTTAAAAGTTAAAAATTTAAAAATTAATGCGAAAAAATTAAAAGTTGAAAAATATTTTTATTTTATGTGTTAGATCCTAAAACACCGATTCTAGAACACTTTTTACTTTGCCTATATCTTAAAAAATGATTGAATTATAGCACTTTGAATTTTTCTTATGGCTGACACTTTGAAACGATCTCATTTTGTTTTGAAACGATCTGATTTTACTTAATCGTGTCCCACTACTTTGAGCTTCGTATATTTGATTTATATAACTGAATTTAAAATAAATAAATAAGTATATGAAAGCTACCTCTTCCTCCCGGCATTGCCGGAAGGACTTTTTAAATTTTAGCCGGCTTTTTTTAAGTGGATAAAACCGAAAAAAGCCAGCCGGCTTTTTTTGGCCCGGCTAAAAGCCAGCAACCCTGCAGCGCTGCCCAATCAGTTCAGATGCTGATAGGTAAAAATGTCCTCATCTCACCAAATGTAAATAAATATAATAATCTGGAAAGGTGGAGATAAAATTAATTTTGGCTAAATATTTGGTAAATGATTATTTTGCCGCTGATTGTCTCAGAATAAAATTAGGAGTCAGTAATCACAAAAATTTAAGCAGGATTATCTTTCTTACAGTAAACAATGAGGTGGGGGCTGAAGATAAAATTTAAGGCCCCTGTCCTTGCCCACGAAGACACTTGCGAGCTAATGCTATTCCTATGGGGAGGCATTTTTCTAATAACTCTTTTACATTTTGACATTTTTAAATAAATGTTTTTGGATTGGATGGCTGATGTCCCTCTCAAAATCGCTCCTTGATTACTTTTTCAATTTTGGTTGCAGATATTTTCTATAAAGTAGGGATGTACCGAATATTCGGTTAGACCAAATATCAAACTATTCGGTTAAGCCGAATATTCGGCTTAACCAAATCCAATACTTAATAAAGCCTTTTAAAACACATTTTAAAAAACTTTTCACAATTTCTACTTTTAAGTGTCAATTTATTAATATATTTAAAATAATTAGAAATAAAATAATATTTAAATAATATAGAATGTTTTCACATTATTTATTTGCTGTTTGTAAAGTTTAACTTAAGAAAATTAACCATGAGAAGGATTAATATTATGATGTATTAGGATTCTCCTTAGGAATAAATGATGCAAGTGCAGATGCAAGTTCCTAAATTCTATTTAGTAAATAATCTGTTTCTTGCTTTTCCCAAAAGTCCTCAAACAAGAAAGGAAAACTTTTGAGATTAGTAATAGCTATCAAGGCAGACAATTTTTTGTTTATGAAACTATAATCAACTTATTGAATCATAAATGCATTGTATTTCATCTCACTCTAGGTCAAACTTGGGTTTTCGTTTGTTGCATTAACGATAAATAAGATACCATAACTATATTTTCAACTCACATGCTTTGATTTCTGTAAAATATGATATGATGGGAAGGATTGAAAATGCCACTATTCATAAGAAAAGAACTATGAGTTGGACATTCCTTTATTCAGAAATATGTTGAAAGTATTTATACTTTATATTGAAAAAAATCTGCCTTGAGTTATTTAAAAAGAACAAATATGACACTGTACAGATTTTCTTCAACTATTCTTTCATTATTTCTGCTTGATTTCAAAATGTTTGTTTCAATTCGTAGAAGAAATGAAATTTAAAATTTTACTAATTGAAAAAGTCTCATAATTATGCTTCTTAAATAAAAAAAAGACAGATTTTTTTTCAGTACTGAATGTTCTTATAAAAAGCTCTTGTTTATCAAAATATAAGTTTCTCTTATTAATTTTATGTAAAATTGTTTTAAAAAGTAACATTTTAATACCTTTAAACTCTGAAATGTAAAAAGTATTTGAAAAGCCGAATATTCGGTATTCGGGCCGAATATTCAGTATTCGGTCCAACAATTATTATTCGGCTAGCCGAATATTCAGTATTCGGTTTAGCTGTCGGCTGAATATTCAGTATTCGGCCAAAATCACTATTCAGTGCATTCCTACTATAAAGTAACTTTCACTTCCAAACCGGTTCCAAAAGTGAAAGTAATTTTCTAAAAAATATCCACAACCAAAATCGAAAAAGTAATCAAGGAGCAATCTTGAGAGGGACCTCAGCTATCCAATGCAAAAAAAATTATTAAAAAATGTCAAAATGCAAAAGAATTATTAGAGAAATGCCTCTCCCATAGGAATAGCATTAGCTCGTGAGTGTCTTCATGGTCTGGAACAGGGGCCTTAAAGATTCTTAATCAGTTTTGTGACATCCTAAATATGAATTTTCACATCTTTAGAGACTGGAGAGCTTCAAAATATTCTAAATTTAGTAATTGCAAACGCAGGTTAGTGGCATAGGAACTTTGTGCAGATAGATGGAGCTGGAGCCGGGGCATTTTGTGGAAAGTTAGTGGTAGGGATCATTTTATTTTAGTTCAGAGGATCCCTTCAAAATGTTGCACTTTTCACAAACAGGAGTATAAAATAGAAGCATATCAAAAGAGCACCAACTCTTTAATTCAGTTAAAATAATTTTTATTACATATATTTGAATATTCAATACAACACAGATACTTAATTTGTGGATGATCCTATCCTGAATACAATATTCAAATTTAAGACTTCTCCCATTCTCATTTATCAAAAGTTAATGTTCTTTCTGTTGTTTTGCTAACAAATTCTACACAAATCTCGCCCAAAACAATTTGAAAGACTTCTTTTTTATAAACATGCAGTAACATCAAGTGGTTGAGTTTCTGTTGACCCATTGTTGTTTGGAAGTGTATTTGAAATTGGCAAAAAGTGCTTAAAGTTAAAAGATGCTGTCACTACTGATGTCAGAATAGCCAAAATAAAGTCTGCTCAAAGATAAACTTCAGAAAATAATTTATTCACTAATTCTCCCAATGACAAATATATCTTTAATTGCGATCGACAATGCATTTCTGTCAGCTCCGTCTGAGATTAGTGTTAGAAAAAGTCGACTTTATTTTTTAATTCAACAATGAATTGTAAAATGTGGTGCGAGAGTTTCTTCTTAGGGAGCCAAATCCATCTGAAATATTTCAAGAGGAACCGCAGTTCCCCTAATTCCTACACTTATGTTATTTTTACATGTCAAACATAACCAAATTAAATTTTGATTTAGCCTTTGAATGATGAAAGATGCACAGAAACTTTTTTTTGTATAAATAATCAACTCATTATTAATCAATTATCCAACTTTAATTACTATTGTATACACTGCATTTTAAAAACTGTTCACATTATTTTATGAATAAGAAATGAATATGAATTAAAAATTATGAATAAAATTTTATGGTGAAAAACTGCTCAGTGGCTATTAGATTTTTATGTACCTATAGATATTTTTTAATACCAATAGATACTTTCAGAAAAAGTCTTAAATCAGCTTGTTAGATGCTAATAATTATAGACTTTGTAAAAATCACCAGAAAAATAAAAAACAACAAGGCAGGAAGCATTTCAAGCTAAAACAATACAGCTTGTCATCAATGAAGAGGACTTGTGTTCGTAAGAACACAAGGTCAAAGATGAACTGTTCATCTTTGATCTCATGCCCTTATGGACATGTGTCTCCTTCAGCTCATGACGGGCTGTATTGTTTTAGCTTGAAACGCGTCCTGCTTTGTTGTTTTCTATTTTTCTAGTGTATTCTGTGTTTTTTGCTAATATGCATAACTGAAAATTTGCATATTTACTGTGTTGCAAAGTTTTCAATAATACATTTTAATATGAAAATAATGTGTTTTTATATGAAAAATAACATTTTGCAGGTAGCTTTTTTTTTACCTACCCATTATACATAATATAGGGTAAGTCTTGCAATCATTTTGAAAATGTGAGAAGATTTTTTTGATGGATTTACACGCTTCAGACACTGGAGATTCCAAAAAACATATTGTTAGAAAAAAACTAGTCGTTGGAGTTCACCGTAATACTTACCCATCATGGATATGCATATTATACCATACGAAAGTAAAACATGCGGAAGCTATTTATAAAATGGCTTGCAATTCCAAAACAAAATTTAAACGTATATTTAAATGTTTTTAAAATGCATAGTAATGCTCTATTAATGAATTGCTGATGAACCCATTTCAACAACTTGTACATAAAATGCCAAATTACTCAAGTGATACCAAATTGCATAAAAGAAACATCCTTATAACTCCAAAAACAATAATCCTATTAACTAACAGTTTACTGTATCAGATTAAGCGTCTCATGTCCAATTAAAATGTATCTTTGAATTTTGAATGAAATACAGGGTCATGAAAAATTGACGAATGTGAAAAACAGGATTACAAATATCTCAGCCACTAACTATCTGATCGACTTAGTTCTTTATGCATAATTTTTGTTATTTTGTTGTTTTTTACACCCTCTCCTTAAAATAAAAAATTTCGAAAATTTTTATATACCTTTCAACAGAACGAATTATTCAAGAGTTTGAGAAAAATAGTTCTGGATAATCGAGGTTACTGTTATTAAATAGGTTACTCATTCTTACATACTAAGCACATACAACATTTCAAGTCTCTATCTCAATTTGTTTGAGAGATAGAGTGTTTACAGACACACACACAGACAGACGGACGGCAAAAAATTTTCTCTAAAAACATGTTTTTCGGAATCTCCAGTATCTAAAACATAAATTTTCGATTTCCAAAACGATTGCAAGACTTACCCTATACTATGTATGATGGGTAAGTAAAAAGTTGTCGTCTGTGTGTCTCTCTATAAATGATCTATCACACGAACAAATTGAGAGAGAGACTTGAAATTTGGTGCGTACTTAGTATATAATAATGGAAAGAAGTTTATTTAGTATCAGTAACCTTGATTATTCGGAACTAGAGATGGGAATGCTCGGAAAAAAAACGGAAAAATTGGGAAAAAAACCAGTTTTTTTTTTCGAAGGCTTATTTTTTAATTTTTCCGAACTGGAAAAATTGAAATTTCATTTACGAAATATTACAGTGAAAATTTTGTAAAAGCTACATTCGCATACTTTTAATTTAATTTATTTTTATGTTGAGTGTCCTGCATGAAAACTTTAATGCAGGTAATTTGATCTCTGAGCAGAAATCTGTTTGAGAAAACTTGAAAGGATCCTTCACATTTTTTTTTTTTTTGAAACTCAAGACCCTTTACAAAATTTCTCTTGAAAATAGACATTTCAGAAAAAAGTTTAATCTATAAATTGAATCTTTCGCAAATGCAATGACTAAAGAATAAAAAAAATCTAATGCCATATAGCAGCTGAATCTTATCAAGTTGTATATATGCATAAATAAGCTTATTAAAAATGTCTAAATAGGACTCTAAATATAGTAATAATTTTTTATTCACAAATTTTGAATATATTTTGTTCAAGTATATATACAAGAAATTCACAATTTCACAAAAACAGGATTACATGAAAAAAAATCTAGATACATAATTAAATGCAACTTCTCTTTTTAAAAATTAATTCATGCACAAAATTATTTCAATAATATGCCGATTAATAGAAATGGTAAAATTAAAAATTTAACATAAAATTTGAAGCATGCATTTGTTACTTTTTTCTATCTTTTCAAGAAGTAAATATTGAATTCGTGAAAATTTTGACTTCCAGTTTTTGGTGTATTTAAACGTTTTAGAAGGACCTGAACACGATTTGATGGTTTCTGGAAAATATCTGTCACTCTGTATGGGATAAAAATTTTATGGGCACCCAATCTCAAGAACTGATGCACATAATTTCACAAAACTTTAGATTTGGTTACACCTTGATATAAACTCGAGATGTTTAGTTATTAGTGTATATCGCCCAACCGATGGTGCTGCTATGCTGCATTATTCATAATTTCCACAATGGTTCTGTCTCAAGAATTAATGTATGTATTTTCATATAACTTTAGATTAAGTTAATCTTTTATGTAGCTTTGTGCTCATTACTTTTTGATGTAAATCGCTCAACAGATGACACTGCTATGCTGCATTATTCATGATTATCGCAATAGCTCTACCTCAAGGTTTAAAGGATGATTTTTTATCAAACTACAGATTCAGACAGTTTCTGATATATATTAATGTTGTTTAGTTTTTGGTGTAAATTGCCCTATGGGGGGCACTACTATGCTGCATTTTTCAAGATTTCGTTACAGCTGATTAATTGAATGTTTTTTCATTGAATGTTCTATTGAATCTAAAATTGTCCTCCATTTTACCTCCATAATGTACAGTAATGTTGCAAAAACGGGGGCAGTTTGCATAAGAAAAGTACAACTGCGATGAAAAAAAAAGAAAAACATTTTATTACAAGTAACTATGTTCCACATTATACTTTCTCTCTTGATTAAACTTTGAATTATTGTAGTTTTCTAAAGCACAGTAGAAGTTTATCTCTGTATGTAACTGCTTTTGTTAATTCCTCAAATAGCGAGCATTTTCTATTTGTAAGTGTTCTGTTTTCATAACTTTTGAGTTCCACTCCTAGAAATATGAAATTACCATATGGAAACATTATTGAACATGGTTTCTTACTCAAGAATAGAATACCAGATTTCAGGATAAAAAGAAAAAAATTACGTTTAATTAAACTTAAAAATATACATACATATATATATATATATATATATATATATATATATATATATATATATATATATATATATATATATATATATTTTTTTTCTGGTTTCAGTGAGTAAAAATCTAACAGTCAATAAATCCTATGCTATTTTTTAGTTGCAGACCTGAGTAAGCCAAACTAAAACTTAGTTTTGTTTGAATTTAGATTATAAAACTAAATCAAAACTTTTTTGAGTTGAGATTGGAAAGCTATACCAAAACTAAACATATTTTTTAAAGGAAATAAAACAATAATTGTAAGAAAAAAGTGTAATAATATAAAGATATACATTTTTTAAACAAACAATGGACTTTTTGAATACTGATATAGATAATGACAAAACTGCAACAATTTCTTTAAACTAGTATTATTTACTTAGAAACTATATGTAAATGGAATGCATAATTTATTTCATTCCGAACTGCAGACATATTGACTTAAATTCTTACATTAAGTCAATTGGTAGTTAGACATGTAACTGAAAAATCATTTCAACAGAGATATGATATAACAAACAATAGTGTATAATAAAAATTCTTAGGCTGTGGGAAAAAAAAAAAAAAAAAAAAAAAACTAAACTTTTAAAAGCAGGCTTTGCTACTTTCTTTTTATTTTGTGAAATAAAGTGAAAATAATATTCATTTAATACAAATAAATGGGATAAAACATTTATTATTTAAAATTCTCTAAGAAAATATAATTTATTTGGGAAAAAACATTCATGAAAAATCAATTTTTTTCAACCATTTATATTTTTCCGGAAAATTTACATCTCTATTCAGGACTATTTTTTTTTTTTTTTTTTTTTTTTTTTTTTTTTTTTGGGGGATTTCCAAAATATTCATTCTGAGGAAAGGCATATAAAAATTTATATTAAAGAGTGGATGTAAAAGATAGGGATGCAACGGATACTGATTTTGCCGGATATCGGATATCCAATTTGACTGCCGGTTTCGGATATCTGGGCGGATATTCGATCGGATATCCGGTACTAAATATGTTTTTAATTATGGTGAATGTTTGTTTATTTCTTTATCCAATGCCATCACAAATAATAAATTGCAAACATGTTTCACACACAATTATAACATTTTAAATGTATTGAAATATATTTTTCAGAAACTATATATCTTTGACTATCAGGGCTTGAAATTCAGGTTTCCCCAGGAGGAGAGAGTTTCCCTCATAACATTTGTAAATGCAGGGGAGTTAAACTATATAAGAGGGAAAAAAATATTTTTTTTAACCCTATTATTTTTTACTTGCCACTTAAATATTTACAATTTATACCGACATGACAAATTTCCATTGAAATAATTTATATCAACAACTCAAGATAATTATCCAAATTGTTTATTTTAATTAAAACAAAGGAAAAGAATCAAGCTTTATATATCATATCTGTTTTTCAATTTTTACTCAGTGTTATGGACGATTAATAATTGAGTTGCTAAATGAATTTTTTAATTTAGATTTTGTGTGGTTTAGAATCTTTTATAGGTTACACTTTTGGTAAACAGAACAGAGCAACTTTTCTAATACATTAAATTATTGGAAATACTTGTTTTTGATTTTTTTTTTTTTCTTAATTTTGTAAAATCTGGTGTGCATTCATTTTTAATTTGCTTGCGAGAATAATGCATGTAGGTGATTGTATCGTCAATATCCTTCTGTGATTGTACATCACTTAGTGAAAGTATCGTCAATACCATAATCCCTGGCATTTTAGCTAATTGAATTATGTTCAACTATGTATTGGAATTTTAAACCCATAAGGAATTCCGAAAATGACATAGTCAGTAGATTTCTTCTATTACATGAGAAGTGGTTTATTTAAAACAGTCATGTCCTAATTTCTGAACTATGCACATCAATTACTTAAATGGTTTACTTGAAGTTCATCATTTTTTTAATCATTTGGAAAACGGTTGTTGTTATCGCTCAAGAATGGACCTTGTGGTGTCCGCATTTTATTTTGTTTATGATTCGTCCAGGGATATTAATGTTTAATCCATGACATATGTAATATATGACTCTTATTACATAAATCATGTTTTCATCATAAAAATGATGCTTTTAATGATTTTCAATAACTCATTGGGAAACATTTAAACATCTTGCTTTGGGCAATGGATGTCCATATTTTATTTATTTATTTTACGTACTTCTTTAAATTTAGAAGAATTTTTATTTGAATAGGAAATCAAAATTTCATTGTTAATAAAGAAGAGAGTAGAAAAGTTACAAAATGTGCAGGTGCAAATTATAAGATATGGGAAAAAAACAAATACAAACAGAAACATCGTATGAAAGATCGTCTTTTAAATTAAAAAAAAAAAAAAAAAAGGTATGATTATTGAGCCCACTAAAGAGGAAAAGTGCAATGATTTTGAAAAATGAAACATCTAATGTTGAACCATTGATTGTAAAAAAACATGTTTTCTTTTTTTTCAATGAGCAACACAAGATTTAATCTCATTTTGTTTAGTGCTAATTCCAGAACCTCAGACTCTAGTGACCATTACTGTCCTTTTTTATTTCTTGCTGCGGCACAGGAAAAAAAAATCGCAAAATATGTAAATCGGTCATAGAAAAAAATATTGCTCATTTTGTCCACCATGGCAAAAGTAAATTTTAAAAAATTGTTGACCTGTCTGAAAAAAATTGAACTTAGAGGGAACTTGAACAGTGAAAAATATAGCGGAATTCGTCAATCAATCACAGTAAAATATCGTGAAATTTGTTGATCTGTCACAAGGAAATATCATGAAATTCGTCAGTCAATAACAAAGGCAAAACACAAATTTTTCAGCTGAACACAGCAAAATAATTGTTAATTTCATCAGAATGTCACAAAAACAAAAAGGGAAAATTGCCAATCAGTCGCAGAGTAAATAACTAAATTTGTCAATCTGTTGAGAGAAATAAATTGTGAAATTTGCCAGTTAGTCTCCAGAAGAAAAAGAAAAAAAAAAAAAAAAAATGTAAAATTTTGTGTGACGAGCAAACAAGAATAATTTGTGAGAAAAATTACAGTCAGACATAGAAAAACAATTTTGTATAATTGTTGTAAGAGCAAACTGTGAGATTTGTCAATCGATAGTGGAAAATATCATGAAAATAGTCAGTCAGTCCTGAGACTTGATCGCCACTTCACAAAGGAAAAAAATTCGAAAAGTAATTTTTTTTTAGAAACAGGAATGTCTTGCCCACAAGATTTTTTAAAGCATGAATCCTGTTATTCTGTCCTGAAATTCAAAAATTTAAATACTCTGCCTATTTGTCAATGAACTGCTGATAATTGCTAATAATTTGTATAATGAAATGTTGGTAATTTTTAGAACAAATTTTATATATGTCTATAATTGTAAAGTATTTTCATAAAGAAATACATAGCACCTTTTTATAATGCAAACATAAAATGTCTTACTAATATACCAATGGTTGAAGAGTTATTTCCAAACATAGGTTTAATTTTTTTCATGTTTTAATTATTTAATACTGTTTACCTTAAGCTACATTTAATTTTATTTTAAATTAAATCAGTTTAAAATTTATAAGCAAAAAAAAAAAAAAAAAAAAAAAAAAAATTAAATATTTATAATGAAGTTAAGAAAATAACTAGTTGGATGCACCAATCCCAAAACTCTCTTCTATTTCGTCGATTTCAATGTTTCAAAAAATATTACAAAATATTAATACTACTTCAATATTATACTAACTTTTATTTTAATCTAGAATTTTTGCTGCAGTCAATTAATTAGATTAAGAATGAGTTAATCTCGATATGATATTTATTAAAATGTATTTTTGTTATTCTGTTATACATCAGCTGTTTGCGAATAGCCAGTTTTAGCAAGATACGAAGTTCCTACTACTGCATGAACCGTTAATTCACTGTATAAAATTATTATGAAAAAAAATTATAATAAAAAGAATATTGCTCTCTTAAACTGATGGCATTGAGCTCACAGGCTACGCATACTAATTGTATATTACAGCCTCATATTTTCAAGGGTTAATGCTGTTCGAAAAACAAATTAAGAGGGGCGGATAGCTCCCGCCCATTTTCCTTTTTTATACTTAATCATTGGATTCCTTAAACTAATCAGAGATATGCTTTATTATATAAAAAAACCTATATCCAAATTCATAGCAAATTGAATAATTCTTCATAAAAACCCATTTATATAATTTAAGAGGAGTTATCCCCCTTTATACTTAACCATTAAACTTCCAAAACTATTTTGAGATTCGCCTCACCAGAAAGAATGTACATCCAAAATTTAAAGCAAATCTGATAATTCTGCATAAAAACTCATTTACCAAATTTAAGAGGGGTTGGGGTAATCGCCTGTATCTCTTTTATGCTTAACAAGAACTTCACAGCTAATTACGGAAGCATATTATCCCTATGAACCTGTATTCAAAAATTAAAGCAAATCTGTTAATTTTGCAAAAAAAATCATTTACCTAAATTAAGAGAGGTAGTCCCACCAATCCTCCATTTATACATATCCAATGAACTCTGAAAAAAAATCAAGGAAATGCCTTATCACAATGAATCTATATCGAAATTTTGAAGTAAATCTGTAAATTCTGCATGAAAAACCCATTAAACTAGATTAAGGCGGGGGTAGTCACCTCCCATTTCCCCCCTCTTAGACTTATCCAATGAACTCGCAAAACTGATCATGGAGGTGTCCTCATCAGAATGATCCTATGTCTAAAATCTGAATGAAATATGAGAATTTTACATGAAAAACCCATTTATCTAAATTAAAGGCGGGGGATTAGCTCCCGTTCCCCCTCTTTATACTTATCCAATGAACTCCCAAAACTAATCGTGGTGGTGCCCTCATCAGAATGATCCTATGTCTAAAATTTGAATGAAATCTGATAAATCTGTATGAAAAACCCATTTATCGAAAATAAGATTGGAGAATTAGCTCCCAGTTCCATCTCTTTATACTTAATCCAATGAACTCCCAAAACTAATCATGGTGGTGCCCTCATCAGAAAAATCCTATGTCTAAAATTTGAATGAAATCTGATAAATCTGCATAAAAAACCCATTTATCGAAATAAGGGGTGGGGAATTAGCCCACTGTTTCATCTCTTTATACTTATCAAATGAGTAC
Source organism: Maratus speculifer (assembly GCA_964019185.1). Taxonomy (NCBI): domain Eukaryota; kingdom Metazoa; phylum Arthropoda; class Arachnida; order Araneae; family Salticidae; genus Maratus; species Maratus speculifer. The sequence continues at coordinate 37,962,997 of OZ025294.1, forward strand.
CTAATACTAATCACAGAGGCGCCTCATCAGAATGATCCTATGCTTACATTTTGAATGAAAATCGATAATTCTGGATGTAAGACTCATTGATATAAATTAAGGGGAAGAGTATTAGCCCCCATTCCTCCACTTATACTTGTCAAATGAATTCCTAAAATTAATCGGGGAAACATCTTATCAGAATATACCTATATTTAAAATTTCAAGTTAATCAGATATTTTTATCATGAGTTACTGCATTACACATTTACATACATACATACAGAACGGGCGAGCACATAAGCTCACAGGTTTTGATAGCCTCTGAGCTAAAAATCATTATTACAGTACCATCTTCTGGCGAAATATTTTCAAATTGAAAGAAGACCTAACAGCCTTTCCCAGAAAATATTCAAAGAAATTTGGTTCATTTCTATGCATAACTTCATACAGTGTTTGTTGGTAGAATAATGAAATTGGCGCAAAAATTGTGATTACAGCACAGCCTTACAGCGAAATGTTTCCATAATGAATATGGACGTGCTGGCTACAGCCAAAAACAGAATATTTGTTTCATTCTATGCAGGGTTGGAAAAAAACCAGGTTTTTTTGGTTTAAACCAGGTTTTTTTGGTTTAAACCGGGTTTTTTTAAAACATCCTTTTTTATTGCATATACATGCATATTTATTGATAAAACTAGACATTGTTAAATTATAAGTAGTATAAAATCGTTTGAAAATAATTTAAATTAAATAATTACAGTTAATTATGTAGAAAATTAAAAAAAAAATCATATTTTAATTTAAATAGATATTAGTAAAGTTATATGTTCAAACAATAAGCTACTCTACACAGTGAAACATTGATGCTTTGAAAATGTTTATACATAATCTTTTTATTATTTATAATAAACATTTGATGTAGTTTGATGAATATAATTCTTTTCTACAATTAAAAAAAATATATAAAAATAAATTTGAGATTGTTCTTGGGGGTTTTGTGTTTGAGAGACAATTTGAAATCAACATTTATGGTCATTGGATTTAGCAGATAACTGAGGGGAAAAATAATTTGTTATTATTAAAATACTAAAACTAGCCCCCAATTTTTGAATACTCATTCAACCTCATATTTTGATTTTAATTCTTAAAGATAATCTCCCCGACAGGGTTGGAAAAAAATCATGATTTTTTTAAAAAAATCAAAAAAATCAGATTTATTTGATTTAAATCAGATTTTTTTTATTTAAATCGGATTTATTTGATTTTTTTAGAATCCTATATTTAATTACTGCGTTTTTATGTTTTTACGATACATGAAGCAGTTTTTTATAATAAATAACTAAAAAAGAATAAATAATATTTATAATTTATAAAAATAATATAAGAAATAATTATATAGTTAAGAAAATATTGTATTCTAGTTACTGATTGGTATTAAAAATTAAACATCTAAGCTTTAATCTAAAGCCATTCTATTATTTTGTAATTGAATTGTGCATACTAAATAATAAATAAATTTAAATATGTTGTAAATGAATAGAAACTGGCAAAATTCAAAAAACAAATTAAATACAATAGACCCCCTCAAATCCACTGCCCTAATATCCACAACTCTCTAAAATCTGTGCATAATTTACAGATGTAAACAATGAAGCTCTCAGGTCAGGTATAAGGACAAAATTTGACTTTTTTATTTTTATATCAATTCTATGTATATTTTAATCTGTAACTTTCATTAATATCGCTAAATTCATGCTTTTCATGAAGGAAGAATAAATTTATTTCTGAAAAAAATTCAAGGTATTGCTAATATCAGTGGTGATCACAATCTTTTTGGAAAATGCATTTTTACATTCATCAAGCTTTTTTTAATTGTTGAGTTTGGTTAAACCTGAAATAAAACTTCTATATTTTAAGATATTGATGTGAATTAGTAGTGCACCTTTATGGAGCAAGTTCCATTGAATAATTTAGGAAAAAATGCATCTCATCTTTATAATAAATATTTAGTTATACATTATTGATTACTTCATCTTTGTTGCTTTCAATATTTTAATCATTTTTAATTATCTAAATTTTTATTATTATAGTTTATTAACTTACATAATTGTTTTAATGTTTTACTATATTATAAGCATTCATTAACTTCAGTTGCATTATTAATTACAATCAAATTACTGTTTAAAAATGTAAACAAACCCATGACCAGAAATCCACAAAATTCTAAAATCCACTCAACCTCTGGTCCCAAGCTGTGCGGATTTGAGGAAGTCTACTGTATTCATTTAATGCAAGCTATTTATTAAGGGATAAAAAATCACAATTAATTCTATATTTCTTAAGCAAATAGGAAAAAATCAGGGATTTAATTGTTTGAACAAAAACACTAATTTAGAAGCTTTGTCTACTCCTAATTTATTATGAAGGCTTGAATGAACTACTCCAAAATAAGAAAATAGTTTTTTTACTCCAGTAGATGAAGCCACGGTTGTTGTTATTTGGTAAATAAATTCAATTTCAATTTTGCTGATTCTCTCTTTAACTCCCTTTACATAAAAAGATTTCTGCCAATCATAATCTGTCATAATATCAGAAACTTTTTTCTCAAGCAATGGTAATTTTTGGAATGGGCCGTTTTTTGCTTGAAAATGTGGTACAGTGGTGAGAAGATTTAGACAATCTTCTTTAATGAATGACAAATCTTCATTATTTTTCCTTACATTAAGTTTCATTTCATTTTGATTTAAAAGAAAGAACCTTAATTAAATAAAACTCCAGCAAAATGACAGCCATTAATAGTTTGTTCATATCTTGCTTTAAATTTTGTAGTTCTATCGTTATCTAATACATTTTCTAACTTTTTACCCAAAATTTTTCTTTGATATGTGCATTCATGTGAAATTGCAAAAAATTGATTTAAATCAAATGATTTTTTTTAAATCAGTTGATTTAAATCATGCCAACCCTGCTCCCCAATAGGAAAAAAAAAAAAAAAAAAAAAAATTCCTTTATACTTTCATCAAAATCTTAAAGATTATTCAGTTATGTAGCTCCATATTCAAAAGCATTGTGCATGTTATGATAGATTACTTTAAATATTCTGCATTTTTTAATGAAAATATTTTATACTAAATATGGAATATTTTTAATCCATTTTATCTTTGATCAGTTCACATATCCTAAGATTTTTCTTTAGAGCAATGGAATATGTTCACCAATGCATCCTATACATAAAAAATAACCTAGAATCACTATATTTAATACTTTTTGCTGAAATAAAGTGTTAAACGTAGAAAATATTTATATCCAATAATTTGTAAATCTTAAATTGCGAAGAAAAACAAGAAAATATCATTAGATTTTTTTTGAAAAAAACCAATTGGTTTTTTTGAGAAAAAAACCAATTGGTTTAAACCGTGGTTTAAACCATGGTTAAAACCAATTGGTTTAAACCGTGCCAACCCTGATTCTATGTATAACTTCATACACATTTTGATGGTATGAGCATATGATGGCAACACTGGGACAAACAGAGGTTTTGAATAAACATGTTTTTGGGATATTGGATCCCTAAAACATGTAAATTCGTCATAAAAAATTGATAACATTACTTTCTCCTATCAAGGATGGAAGATAGTAAAAATAGGTCTGTTTAGTTGTTTAACTTAAAAACCAATTAACCCATTGTTTAAATTAACAGAAAGAAAGAAAATTCATAAAATCATAGTTTAATAAACAACTTCAAATTTTATAAAGACTAAAGACAGAAAAACAACATTTAGAAATGCATAAATAATGCACGTAAAGGTAGTAAACAGCCATTTTGAATCTACTATTTGCTCCCGTAATTTGACCTGCGCTTCTCTGTCGCTTTGCTCAACTTAGCTTTTTCTAGGATGCTGAGTTTTGTCCTGAGGAAGAATCTCAATAGTAGATTCAAAACAGCTGTTTGCTACCTTTTCATGCATTATTTGTGCATTTCTATATGTTGGTTTTCTATCTTTATACATTTTTGCAAAAAAGGTTTATTTGCTATTTTGACTTCAAATTTTATTTTACAATCTGAAAGTAAAGATACAATTTTCTAAAAGATATAAACGTAAATTCTTGAATTTATTACAGCGTTTAAATATAAATCATAGGAAAGCTGGCAATTCTTTAAACTTTTGAGAATTACCTCTTACTTATTGATAGGGAACTTATTATAACTTTTGAGAATTACCTCTTATTTATTGATAGGGAACTTATTATAACATTTCATCTTTTGCATTGCAAGCAAAAGTTTTTAGGCATTGTTTGGGATCAAACAATTACTGTTATTCATCTATATTTGCTTTGCTGCATTCTACCGGATATCCGGTGATTGTGATTCGGATATCCGATGATATTTCGGATACTAAAAAATCAGCCGGATATCCATTGCATCCCTAGTAAAAGACAATAATATAACACAAATTTTGCATAAAGAATGAAGTTGATAGAATAATTAGTTGCTGACAGATTTAGACAAAATGTAAAACTATCTGCAAACTCGAATAACTTCTTTAAAATTTTCTGTAAAAAAATGTATCCCTCCTGAGTCCTATATTGCCATTAACAGTAAAAATGAAAAGCCATATGCGAGTAGAGCAGGGCTCGAAAAATCTATTGCCCGACATGCCCGGGGCATGTAAAATTATCGATCGGGCATGTATTATTTTTATCAACATGCCCGAACGGGCATGTATTTTTGAAAGTACCACATTTAAATTTAAATAGGTTGGCATAAGCTAAATCATGAAGAAGAATGATCAAACTTCGTAAATTAATGGACGCCTTACGAAAAGTAGACATTTTATTTACAATACAATTGGTCGGCACCGGAATACAACTGAGCTTTCGTCAAAACAAGTGAAAATAGAAGAGGAGCATAGCCTTTGCTGCGCACATCCGTTGCGCGTACACACCTTTTCTCCGATGGAACGGCAGAGAAAGACTCTCCGCTAGCCGCTACCGCATTGGCTGCCAGGATAGAACGTCACTCACGTAACTAAGTGCCGTGATCGCCGATGTACCAGTGATTCTTTAATAACGGTTTTCAAAAGTTATGGAGCAACATATTTACCCGCGCAGCAATGGCGGCTCGCATAATGTACGCTATTGACGATTATTGACGTATGTATTTTTATGATTTTATGGACTCTGATGTATAAAAAATACCAGCTTTAAAGTTACAATCATAAAACTTAGAAGTACAAAAAAGTTGGGCATGTAAATTTTTTATTCGGGCATCTATTTTTCCCTACCACATGCCCGACTGGGGATGTAATTTTTTTCAAATTTTTCTAGCCCTGGAGTAGAGTGACACTAAGTTTTCTTTAATTAAAAGAGATCAAAATTTAACATTTATTTTTTTAACACAAAATTTATTTTTAATTTCTTAACTTAATCTGCAAAGAAAGCCTAAAATAATCTGCAGTGTCCGCTTTGTTGCTCCACTGCTTCTGCTACCCTGGCGGGAGAAAAAAAAAAAGTTTGTACCTGTCTGCTGCTCTGGCATAAGCACTAGGGTGGTGCAAAAAAACAAAAGTTTCTATTTCCGAATCGCTATAGTGCGGAAAAGTTGCGATTGGTAAATACAAGAAAAACAAAAAAAGAATTTTTCAAATCGGACTTAATCTTCCAATAGTGCAAACCACCTAAAAATTCAAAAAAATTGAAAATTTCCGATTTTTTCAGAATTTTTTAAAAAATATTACATATACATATATTTTACCACTTAGATGGAAGAGACCAAGATGGTCTCTTCCGAAAGAAACCCAACCCTGTATCTCTCATATTTACAAATATGAGAGAAATGATGCTTTGAGTTGGATATTTTATACTAAATAAAATAATTTCAAAGTAAAACAGTAATGCTGATGCTTAAGGCACCACTGATCAGCAGATTTACAGTTAGTAACAGGATATTGTAACTTTCGTTATTATTTATATTCTTTTTTATCTTTTTGTCAGAGGAGTAAAGAAGCATTTAAGACAGAAAATAGATTTTTAAAACAACTTTTGTAACATAAGTGTTTTTAAATGGTAAGGGATTAAACTCTAAGACGCCCTCTTTGTCTAAATAATATTTCCGGCTGGTTTGATTGCCAGATTATAAAATGTGCAAGGCAGAGATATTCATTAAAAAAATAATAATAATAAATAAAATATTGAAATTTTATTAACCATACTAAAAGCAGCTATTGATAAAAGTTTTGGAATTATTTTATTTTGGTAAGTGTAATTAAAATTAAATTTGATTATTTAAGTTAATTAAGACAAAATATTTTATGAATTAGTATAAACATCAACGAAATTCCCTTTTTAGCAATGTTTACATGGGTGCCCATTACTGAAAAACGAATATTTAACTTAAATTTAAGCATCCCAGTAAAATAATGTGCAGCCTCTCTTAAAACCTTAAAAATAAATGAAATTTTATAAATGGCTGTAAGTATATAAAATTCAACAATTTCTATTACTACCATGAAAAAAAGTTGCAACTTTTGCAAGAATTTATTAAATAAAATCAGATCTTGGGTTATTAAGATATTTACTGAAAAAAGGCCGAAATTCAAAAACTTTTCTGCTTCCTGATTGTTTTGATTAAGAGTGTTAACAACAGTACAAATTATAAAATTATGCAAGGGGAAGTTATGAAAAAATAATAAAAACCGAATTAAGACAAAAACAGGCATGTCCATTCCTGCACATCTACAACTCCCGCCCCTCCCCCTTCTTTTTTAAAAAATACTTGCCTATAATTTTGGACATTGTCAAATTTCACATTTCATATTATTATGAAAATCAAATCTTTTAATGAACATTCATTTGTAAATTATTACTGTGATTAGAATACACCTGAATGTGTTACAAATATGACATAGCTTTGAAATATTATTACTTACATGGAGGAAATTTATTTCTATTTTTCCCCTGTTTTATAAGAAAGAAAAATAAAAAACTTTTTTTTTCTTTTAACTGTGCTTTATTTTTAATACTTAATATACCTAAATACAAATAAATTTGATATTTTCTTAAAATTATGCCATTAGGCTTAACATTTGTTTTTGCATTATCAATCCAAAACAAGAATTTAAAGAAAAAAAAAGACAAAAATGAAAAATAAATTCCTTATTTTATCCAATATTCATTATTGTATTTTTAATAGAACTCGCTGCATTTCTGCACAAAATCTTTTCGCTTTATAGTACAAACTTGATTTTAAATATACAATAAAAAATAAATAAATTACCAAGACTAATGACATGAACTTCAAGAAACTGTACTACTATAAAATCTAAATTTGACCTGTTTAGAGTGATAATAATTCTCTTTTCTAAAAATATTAGCAAGCATAAACAAAAATAAAATATTAAAAAAATTGGAAACTTTTGACAAATATTGCCTTTTTTTTTTGCGCGCTTTCAAATAAATAAAAATATTCAGGGTGATTATTCTATAGTAAACTATCAATTTAAAAAAATCATAACAATAAATCATATTCAGTTATAATGAAAAGTAAACATTCACTGCTTAAAAGTCAATTAGAAGAAAAATGATAGATTATTCATTTCAAAGCTATGAAAAATGATATAATTAATTTAATTAAAATATAATTAATGTAATAAAAAAGTATAACCACTAACTCAATAAAATCCACATATTTTTTTTTTTTTTTTTTTTTTTTTTTTAATAAATAATATAAAAATAGTTTGTATATAAATGGACAGAATTTAAAAACAATGTCTAACATTTAAAGCTATCAAAAAATAAATAAGAATGTTTAACTCGCTTGAAAAAAGTAACATAATATAGCATCAATAGAACTGAACAACAAAAATGAAAAGATATAAACACCACCTTAATACTTAAAAATAATAATAATAATAAATAATTGCTTTTCCCCCACTTTTTTTTTTTTTCTAAAAATATTTTGTAGATGCAGGATTTAAAACAATATATGCAAGCCAACATTTAAATCTATAAAATGTTTAACTCACTTGAGGGGGAAAAAAAAGAAATAATAGCGTCAAACGAACTGAACTGCAGAAATAAAAAGATACAAAATTCATTAGCTCAATACTTTAAATATATATATTTTTTCACTCTTACTTTTTAGTAAATATTATAAATGCAGGATTTCAAAACAATGTCGACATTTAAAGCTATTAAAAAAATAACAAAAATGGTTAGTGTGTTTGAAAAAAAGTAATATAAAAACATCAACAGAATTGAATTACAGAAATGAAAAGGTAAAACTCCACCTCAATACTAAGAAAAAAAAAAATCAATTTTTTTACTAAATAAATAATGTTCAAGATTTAAAAATAATAGGGGTCAACAAACAATATCTTAAACCCATTTTTAAACAGAAACTTTCCTTTAAAAAATAAAACTAAACAAATTTTAATAATTAAATATCGGTGAAAAGCAATGCTATATTTTTATTTCCCAAAATAATAATATACATGATCACACACTAATAATTATTACCGAATACCTAAATGCATGAAAACAAGTATTTATTGTTTTAACGACAGATCTTGTAAAAATTTCTCTTTAAACATCACCAGTGGTTGCATAAATATCCATCTGTATGAATCATCAGCCATACATTATGACATGATATGCAGTACAACAAAAATCCAGCTCAACCAGCCCATTTTTCCTAATTAGGAAGAAATTTTCGATCTCAAATGTAAAAATCCATCGCAAAAAAACTTATCCTATGCCAAATCAGTAATTTAAAAGGACTTTTATAGAACTATTCATGCTGCAAAATAGCCATGAAGAATTTTAATATACTAGGCATAACTGTAACGAGTGTAAGTAGCATGAATCATGCTGCGTTGAAGCTTGAGAACCTATTCAATGCCATTGTACAATAGACTATTGTAATACTATAAAGAAAAAAAAAAGGATTTAAAGTTATCCACAGACATCGAATCTTTAAATGTTGCTACTTTACGATCCTTAGTTAAAACTAAATACGAGTTCTTGATATTCGTCATTTCGAAATGTTTACATTTCGACAGATGATGCTCACATTAATAGGAGACAGTAGCGACAACAGGAAATGGATAAATTTAAACTCACCGTATACAGCGTCAACCAAGAGAACGTTAATCCCAAAAACAGATGCTATAGAAGCACAACACCCAGCGCATGGCTACACTTCAATATGAAAAATACGATGAGTCACAACACACAATATTCTACACTTGTAAGGGCATCTTTCTCACTCGTAGGATTCGAATCCTTCACAATAACTTCCTTCAAAATACAGACTCGCGTCTCCTACAGACTTCCATGTGCAAAACTCTACAGAACCTCAGTAAAACACGCCGCCATCACTTCACTAACGCCTCTGCAGGGTTGCTGTTGGAGTAAATATTCAGTGGTATCTCGGTGCAAGGATGAAGTTTTATCGCTGAATAGAACAGTTTTGTTTTCGCCAAAGTAACAAAAAAATTTCTTTCTCACGTCTTTTGAAATTATTCGAGTTCATACAATGAAGCTCCGAATAAAAACAGAATTTTTAATAAATATTGATTGCTTTAAGTCCATTGAAGGACTATTTTGCAATACTTTAATTCTAATCTTGTGCAGGAATCAGGGCCGAAACTGGCTTTTTTTGCACCAGGGGCAAACATGGATTCAGGCTCCCTCCTCCCCTCCTTCTTTCGCAAGGTATATCTACAATGAAAATTTTACTAATTTTCCAATAACCGACTTATTTAAAAATTTAAAATATGTAATCATAATATATGTAATACTGAACGACGTAATCTACATCGTCAAATATTGATTAATTAAAATCTTGAAAATAATATAAACAAAGCATTCCGCTTTATATAGGATCCTTAAGGGTGTTCTTAAATCAAAAAGGGCAACTTTGTGACACGTACTTTAATTTATTTTTGTTCTGAAATGCACGAAAATAGCAGATATTACTAATCAGAAACGGTCTAATTGCACTCAATTTTCTGTTTAAAAAAAAAAAAACTCAGATTTTTTATAACAAGCCTTCAAAGTTGACACTTTCGAGTACATTTCCCGACGAAAGCAGAAAAACCGGTTGAAAAGCAGGAGAAAAACGGGTGATTACCTCATCGAAATAGCTTAGAACTGGATAGGTAATTTAATGATCATAAAATGGAAAAATAAGTTCGATTCGAAATTGCTTCCATAGTCAGGCATTCCAATTTTATAACTTTCTGTTAAAAAATGAATTTGTAAATGTGTCAAAACGTTTTGCGCTTGTTGAGCGAAGCAGTTAAGAACACCCTTAAGTAGTAATTTCTCTTCTTTTCCATATCATCCTTAGATTCTTCGATACTTTAGCTTTAACATGTCCCAAACAGAACGATTTTAATAATACCATGCGTGCTAAACATAGACGTGAGAATAATCAACAAACAAAATCTTCATTTGGTGCCCTGTTGTTCTGGCCCCGGGCCACATACCCCATCCCGTCTGTCCCCTGTTAGTTTCGGTCCCGCAAGAATGTACCAATTATTTTGAAGCAGACTATGGGAAATGGGAGGTATATTTAGATGATTCTCTCCAAATAGACCAAAATAATAGTCATGAGGGAGTGACTGTGAGGGAGAGATGAATTTTAATAAAATGCCCTTTTACTTTTTTGCCATTATCTGAATTGCGATTAGCCTTGGTGGATTTCTAATATTTACTTTTATGCACCAGAGTCTGATGAGAAAGTGGAGAGGTCCTAAGCCTTTCTCATCACTCCCTCATAAGTTTCTACTGAATACCGGTAAATATTAAGAATTTTAAATTAATACTGAATTATATTTAGATAGAGTTAAATCCCACTAAGCCTAATCGCAATTTTTGTTAAAATTCATCACTCCATCACAGTCACTCCCTCATGACTATTATTTTGGCCTATTTGGGTGGAATTATCCATTTATATGCTTGGCCGCCAATTGAGGGGGGCTAGTGGGGCATCCCTTTCCAAAAAAATTTATATTTTAGAGTCTATTAGTCATTCAGATTAGACTAAAAAAAGATGTATAAAAATTTAACAAAAACCAAAATAATAATAATAATAATAAACAACTCATCGAGTTCACGATTGAAATTCCAGAATTATTTAAAAATCGATTCGTGTATTAAAACGCATTGGGTCTGCCAATTCACATTTTGGTGGAAAATATCGGAAAACCCAATTTTACCAGTACTCGTAGATTTACCATTGTGTTTTCCTGCTCCCAGTGATCCATTTTTCATAACTTTGGATGCAGGGAAACACAGTGCTAAACCGAGTCAACTGCTAAAATCGGGTTTCCAAAGTCGCAGTCCAAACATTTGTAAATAAATAATAATTAAAAAAATGTTATTTAACAAATTACAATGACTATTTGAAAAACGATATTTTCAAAAACTAAAATTTTAAAAACTTATAAATAAATTCTACATTAAAATTAATATTAATAATAAACATCATTTTTATATGATGGCCATAACGAGTCATATAGATGGGGAACAAAATAATACGAACATATGTTAAATAACGGAAAATCTTTATTAGTAGGGGTTTGTAATAACCTTTGATTGAAGTACAGATTTAATGCGACGTGGGATAGATGTATAAATGTCATGGACAATATTTTAAGGTATATTAAGCAATTACACCTGCAGAACGATTGTTAATTCCGAAAGGCTGGATGGAGGAAGAAATCGGGAACGAAGTTTGGACTCCAAATCTTTCAATAAATGTTCGATAATATTCAAATCCGGAGACTGGGGGGGGGGGGGCTAGGAAAGATGTTTAATTTCATTGTCAAGCAGTTCAAACCAAGCTTGAACACACCTAGCAGTGTGGGGAGGAGCGTTGTCGTCTTGAAAAAGCGGCCGCTCTCCTACGAATAAAATCTGGACAAAATGGTGGAAGTGATCCCCTGACTGGTTAGATAGAGTTTGGATTTGATTGTCCCATGCAGAATAACAAGTGACCCAAGACCGCTCCAGAATATTGAACCCCCAGACCATAATGGAGCCACCCCCATGCTTCAAATCTGGCATGAGGTATTCAGGTTTAAACGCTTCTCTGGGCGTTCTCCAGACGTAAATGGATCCGGTCGTCTGAAATAGGGTGAATGACGATTCACCGCACCATAATTCTTGTTGCCACTTCTGTGGGGACCACCATTTATGATCTCTGCACCATTGCAGTCGCTTGAAAGCATTAGTTGATATCACCAAGAGTGTTCGAATTGCCACTCTGCCATAAATGTTCTCAGATTGAAGCTCCTTTTTTGACAGTATTTGTTGAAATGGGATCCTGGAGATGTCTGTTCATTTCGGATGTTATCTCGGATAACGATTGCTCATGCTTTCGGGCTACTATGTGCTTTAAGACGAGTCTATCCCTATCAGAAAGTTTGGACTTTCGGCCACTGTTGTGCTTTAAAGACGTCGCTTTACTCTTTTTTGTGTACGCTGTCATAACGGTTGATACCGTACTCCTTGCAAACTCCAAAAGGTTTGCAGTTTCCGTAACGGATGCTCCACTTAAACGCGTTCCAACAATAATTCCTCTTTGGAGCTCTGACACGTCCGGTATTTCGATTTATAACAGACAGTTCGATAGACACATGCAACGCAGGTGACTGCTGTTGAGAGATTGATACCTTCCTCTTCACGCTCACTAGATGGCAGACTTCTGTTGCAGGTGGCGCGGCTGTACTACAGGTGTGAAATACGAAGTACATACTTTTTCACAGGTGTTCGTATTATTTTGTCCTCTATCTGTATATTATGTACGCTATGCATTAAACATTAATATTCCTAGACCAATGATAAAAAAAAACATGTTGAGTGACTTCTGGGATTTTTATTGAGTGACTTCTGAACGCCTCATATTACGTAAGACATGGATTAAACATTAATATTCCTGGGCCCATCATAAACAAATTTTAAATGAAATTTCAGTATTACAATTTTCGGAACTGCAAAATTTTAAACTTCTAAACATTGCACATTTTAAAATTTTACACGTTGCGTATAGAAAAAAAATTCACTTTTAAATGAAATTTGTTTGAAATCTTTATCACAATTTGTTTTCAAATTATTATTATTATTTTATTTATTTATTTATTTATTTTAGTTTTCATTACTTTTTTTGTCATTGTGGAAACAGACGTATTCCATTTTTGGACATTGAACATGGACCAATCAGAAAACGAATAAAATAAAATAAGTTGAGGAATTCAACCAAAAAAAAAAAAAAAAAAAAAAAAAAAAAAGATTCAGATATACTTCAGATTCCCCAGCTCTCTGCCGAGAACAACAACTATTTTCGAACTAGTTAAAAAATACCAAATTTGATTAAATAATAGGATTAATATTATAATAATTACCGGAAACATTTGCTGTTGCAACATTCTCAAAGTGAGGTATACACTTATGATTAAACCTTTCATGGGCAGTGGTATATTTATAAAACCACTTAATTTTTATTCTCAAACATCACATTGGCACCAGAATTTTAATAAAATATTTCCATTCAATAAGTATGTGAATATATATATATATATATATATATATATAGCCTTTTTTCTAATTTAAAAAAAAAAAAATGTTCTTAAATTCCTGTGAAATTCATTTATTTCATCCTTTTAGTAACGAATGTGCTTTGCCCAGGGCCGTAGCAAGGTGTTTTGAGGCCCCCCCAAAAAAAAAATATTGCTTTGGGCCCCCCCCCCCCCCAACATTAAATTGAATTTTTTGAGAAATATTTAAAGTTATATATTGAAGTTTCGATATGAGTTTCAAATTATAATAATGTAATGAACAAATTTAATAATTAGCATAAGTATTTTAAATCATTATTAAAATTATTATAATTTTCATAACTCTGCAAAAATAAGACATAAATATGCATTGCTTAAAGATCAATTAATAACGTTAAAATAAAATTTGTCTAAAACAATTTTACAAATAAGCACACGACGCTAGGATTTTATTACAAAGTATAGGAATTAAATAGATTACATAAATACATAATTCCAGCAGTTTGCTATTTAAGGGGCTACTTCAGTTGCGCAAAAAGACCCATTCGCTAATGCATGGAAGAATAGAATAGAATACTATGCAGGCATGGGATTTTTCCTCAGATTCAGGATTTCCTGCATTTTTTGTTATTTTCCGCTTTTCTGGTTTTTTATATCTTCAAAGGATTGCAGAAAAAGCATGACTTTCTTCAAAAGATCGCGAAAAAAGCGCGATCTTCATTTTAAAAAATAGCGGAATAAAAAACGATTTTCGTCGAAAAATCCCCCCCCAAAACGCTATTTTTGTGAAATGATAGCAAAGAAAACGTTATTTTCGTCGAAAGGTAGCGAAAAATGCTATTTTTGTCAAAATACCGCGAGAAAAGCTCGATTTTTGTCAAAATAACGCTAGAAAAGCGCGGTTTTCGTGCAAAAATCTTGAGAAAACACGATTTTTGCATAAGATCGTAAGAAAATCAAGATTTCTGTCTAGATGGCGAGAAAAAGAGATTTTCATTAAAAAATCGCGAGGCAAACGCAATTTTTGTCAAAAGATCACAAGAAAAACGCGATTTTCGCCAAAAGATCGCGAAAAAAATCCTATCTTAAGAAAAAAAAATCGCGGAATAAAAACGATTTTCGTCGAAAGATCCCGAAATAAATACTATTTTCGTCAAAAGATCGAGAAAAAAACGCTATTTTCGTCAAAAGGTCGCGAAAAAATGCTATTTTTATTAGAGAGAGACAGCGAGAGAAACGCAGTTTTCGTCAAAATAACGCAAGAAAAACACGAGTATCATACAAAAAATCTCGAGAAAAACGCGATTTTCATCATAAGACCGCGGGGAAAACATTACTTTCGTCAAATAATTGCAATAAAAATATCATTTTTGTCTAAAGATTAGAAGAAAAACGAGATTTTCTGTCAAAAGATCGCGAGAAAACCGCGATTTTCGACATAAGATCGTAAGAAAAACCGCGATTTTCGGCATAAGATCGTAAGAAAAACCGCGATTTTCGTCAAAAGATCGCGAAAAAAATGCTATCTTAAGAAAAAAAATCGCGGAATAAAAAACGATTTTCGTCGAAAGATCCCGAAATAAATATTATTTTCGCCAAAAGATCGCGAAAAAAACGCTATTTTTGTTAAAAGGTCACGAAAAAATGCTATTTTTATTAGAGAGAGACAGCGAGATAAACGCGGTTTTCGTCAAAATAACGCTAGAAAAACGCGAGTATCATAAAAAAAAATCTCCAGAAAAACGCGATTTTCATCATAAGACCGCGGGGAAAACATACTTTCAACAAAAGATCGCAATAAAAATACGATTTTCCTCAAAAGGTCGCGAAAAAAATACTATTTTTATCAAAATACCGCAAAAGAAACGCGGTTTGTCAAAATAACGCTAGAAAAACGCGATTTTCATTAAAAAAATCTCGAGAAAGACGCGATTTTCATCATAAGACCGCGAGGAAAACACTACATTCTTCAAAAGATCGCAATAAAAAATACCATTTTTGTGTAAAGATTCGAAGAAAAACGAGATTTTCGTCAAAAGATGGCGAGAAAACCGCAATTTTCGGCATAAGATCGTAAGAAAAACCGCGATTTTCGTCAAAATATAGCAATAAAAACACGATTTTCATTAAAAGATCGCAAAAAGACCTGAATTTTCCTCAAAAAGATCGTAAAAACGCGTTTTTTGTCAAAAAGATCGCAAAAAATGCGAATTTTCGTCAAAAGGATTGCAATTAAAACGTGATTTTCGTCAAAAGATCGCGGAACAATGCAAATTCCGTCAAACGATTGCAGAAAAAATGCAAATCTCGCCAAAGAATTGCAGAAAATTTTTCCTAATATTAATGTTTTCAACAACTTTTTTTCGCAGCTGAGTGGCAAATTAAAACATTAACTACCATGTTTGAATAACTAATGTTTTGAGTGAAAATATGTTAAAATTCAAATTGGACAACTAGCAGTGTAAATCATTGCATCAGAAGTATGAATTTAAAATAGAAACTTTCATTTCATAACTACTTTTAATATTTCCATAAATGGATTCACTTTGACCATCCCCCCCCCACTCCCAAATAAAAAATAAATAATATAAAACAGGATTTAAACAAAAATACTGACAATTTTGTTGCGAATAAAGTAACCTTCTTAATTATCTATACGTGCGCTATTTAAAATAATTTCTCATTTTCTTGTTCACATGCTTTTCCTCTTTTTTTTTTTACTTTTTGGATAGGTCAGTATTGTGCAGTTAATGTGAAGAATGACCTATTCTTTAAGAACATAATATTCCAACGTTTCAAAAGAAAACACCTTTTGTCGCTAGCAGCTCTATACACAAAAACCCATGGCCAAAAAGAGAGGGGGGGGGAATCGAGTAAGAAAATAAGGATTTCCAGTTTCTGCATTTTTGATATCTAAACAAGGTTTTTTGATAAAAACAGGGCCCAGTTAAAGCTATGGGAGCCCTGGAGTAAACATCACTCTGAATCCCCCCCCCTCCTCTGGGCCTTCTATATATCAGTAGATTTTTTTTATGAATAATGTAGAAGTGGCGAGCACCAAATAAATAAATAAATAAAACAGATTGTATGCATGCATAAATTTTGGTACTCGATACGGCTCACACCTATATATGAGATAAAATTGGTCACAGCTTTAAGAATATTACTTTGATAATTATAGAAAAAAATGATAAATTGGTTGACATAAATATTTCTTTGCAAACTTTTATTTTACTTACCTACGTACATTACAAGATGTCTAAAAAAGAAGGTTCAAAATTGGTCATAATTAATAATTTTAACTTATCACGTTAGGAGGAAAAAATTCTTTTAAAAGCTATAGGATACTATGTTGTTATAATCAGGACCTGACTAAGTAAGGACCACGCAAGGCAGCTGCATCGGACGTCGGGGCTCCCGATTGAGGGGGGCCCCCTCAAGGGCAAATAAATATACAGTCGACTCTCGTTAATTCGAAATCGGATAATTCGAATCTTCGCTTAATTCGAACTAAACATGAAGTCCCGAAATTTTCAATGGCAGAATAACGTTAAACATTTTCATTAATTCGAACTCATTTTATCTTGACTTCGTTTAATTCGAACTAACTAAAATTCCATTTTTTCATTCTTTCTTTCGCACGGATTTCAGATCATTTGACTAATTTTTTGTCTTTGATTTTTGTGAAAATTGTTCTGAACGAGTATACATATAATTCAATGCATTTGGTATCCACTTTCTTATTGCCCCGTCTATTCATCAGTGACGCTTCAAATTTTTCTTCCATGGTGCTTGTTTCTAATCTTTTAATTAGTTTACGTATTTATGTATTCTAATTTAATATTAAGTCATATTCTGATGATAATAGTCGAAAGAGATTTAAAAAAACACTTTAACATTAATTCCTTTGTAATAGTATCATATTAAGCATGTTTTCATTTCACACTTTCCATAATTCGAACTTCGGATAATTCGAACATTTCTTGTGGTCCCGACGAGTTCGAATTAACGAGAGCCGACTGTATATTTTTTGTTATGGCTAACTAATAAAAAAGGCCAAAAGTCACCAAAATTCTTTATTTACCTATTTATTTTTAACTTTATTGGGGCTCTTTTCTCATCTCTCCTGTGCTTTCGAACCTCATGCCCCCTTCCCCCCCCATCTAAATGTAAAAGTTACATCACAAGTGTATTTAAATTTTAATAGTTCACATTTATTCTTATAGTTCTTAAAAATGTATTCGATAGCTTCTTAAAATTATCTTTTTTGTGCTATTCTGTATACAAATGCGAATAGTACTTGGTACGAAATTTACGTATACAGACAATTATTATAAAGTTTAGTTTTAGCCAAGTCTTTTAATTTAAGAAAAAATCCAAACGGTAGAAAGGGAGGCCTCCCCGAATAACGTTTACCCCAGGGCCCCTTACAATCTAAATCGGGCCCTGGTTGTAATAAAATTTTAATCATTTGTTTTCTAATGATATAGTTTGTTTTCTGCGTATGTGGAGGGAATGCTAGAAGCAGAGAGGAAAAGGGAAACCACACTCCCTTCCTAAATGTTTGAAAACATATGAATTTTGGTCACTTTTGGCACATTTTAAGCATTTGACACCGTTTAATGGAAATCTTGATTATTGGAAGAGGGGGGGGGGGGGCTCTTAAAAAGAGGCACCTGGGGGAATTTCCCCGCATGCCCCTGGACAGGGCCTGACTAATGCAGAGGCATGCGGGGCAATTGCCCCGGGCCCCCCGGCTCGAGGGCCCCCCCCCCCAAGGACAAATATAATTTTATATGTTTTTCATTAAGAGTGTCAAATAATAAAAAATGGTCAAAAGTGACCAAAATTCTTTTTTTATCAGTTATCTCTTCTCTTATTCTCTGTTTTCATACCCCATGCCCTCTTAAAGCCTCATTTTATCTTTATATCGATGTAATCGAAGAAATAAATTATTCTATAGTTTCTTTAAGTTATCTTTCTTCTGTTATTATATATATCAATGTGTATAGTAACTGTTACGAAATTTATGTACACGTACAATAGGTATGAGTTTTAGTTTTATTCTCTTCAGTATAATTTACGAAAAATTTTAAGATAAAAGGGGACCCCCCTAATAATGTTTGCCCCAGGGCCCTTTACTGTCTCAGTCGGGCCCTGCCTCTGGATAAGAAAAGGTGAATTTGAAAAAATAAAAACATTATTTAAAAGAAGTATTTTCTTAAATTTTCAAAACAAATAAACTTCAGTAAAAAGGTCGATATAATTGATTAGGGGCCCCCTGGCTTTGTCGGCCCCCCCAAATGGGAGGTATGGGTGGCGGTCGCTACGGCCCTGGCTTTGTCCCTGAGAGGTTAACGCTTACTTTGGTTAATTTTAAAATATAGGTGAAAGTACCCAAATATGAACCACTTATTGTTGATGTAATTCTTTTATTGTTTTCAAATACTATTTTTTGACTAAAAAATTACCAGTTGCAGATCAATTTCCTAACCTAAAAGATTCTTATCGTGCAGATATAATTGATTTCCCGAAATTGTTTTTGGTAAATGTATTTAAGTAAACACGAAAGAAAATACATTAATTAATAGAGAATAATAGCATTGATGTCAATACTACCTTTAATAATTATAATATGAATATAAAATTGGTTATGGAATTAATAATAAAAAAAAAAAAAAAAAAGGAGGCGGAAAAATCAATATTTACAAAAAATAAATTACTTTCCTATTTAATTTTAAATAGGAAAGTATTTCATTTTCGTAAAATTAGATTTTTCCGCCTTCTTTCTTTTATTTTTTTCCTATTATTATTACTAGTACACCGAACCCGGGGTTCCCGGATCACAAAGCAAAGGTGAAAAACTTTTTTAAAATTTAAAATTGGAAAGTCTAATAATTTTTTTAGGCTTTTTAAACTGCCAACTAATTTCAAACAGCAATTTTATATGAAACATATTATTTATGTAATCATATACAGCTTTAAAAATTATCGGTACTTCCGTATTAGACGCAAGATAGAAGTTATTAGCCAAAATTTTCGCTAAAGAATAAAATTGTTTTCTCAGTTTTTAAAAACAACTAAGAAAATATGACACCCAGATATTCTTTAAAATACATTTTTGTAAAGGTTAATTGATGTATCTTTTGTAAAGTAAGTTTACAACGAACTAAAAGTCCATTAAATTCATAGATAAAAATGAAATAAAACCAACAACATTCACCGGGTTTTATAGCCGACGATATATTGACATAACAGGTTTTTAATTACTATTTTTTTCAGTTGTTATGAAAACTAGTCGTTGGGGGCCACCGTAATACTTACCCATCATGGATACGTATATGAAAAAAAAAAAAAAAAACGTGTGAAACTATTTATACAATGCATTGGAATTCATAAACAAAATTTAAATATTGTTAATATACATAGTAACGCTATATTAAAGAACTGCTGATGTACCAATTTCGACAAATTATATAAAACGCCAAACTACTCAAGTAGTACCGAACTGCGTAAAAGAAACATCCTTATAACTCCAAAAATAATAATTCTATTAACTAACAATTAATTGCGTCGTATGAAGCGTCTCATTTCCAATTGAAATATACTTCTGAATTGAAATTTGAATGATATACAGGGTCATGAAAAATCGAAGAACGTGGAAAAGAGGATTACAAATATCTCGACAACTAATAATCCGATCGACTTCGTTCTATATGTAAAATGTGTGTTATTTTATTGCCTTTTACGTCCATTCCTTAGAACAAAAAAATTCGAAAATTTTTATATACCTTTCATCAGAACGAATTTTTCGAGAGTCCGAAAAAAATAGTTCCGGATAATCGAGGTTGCTGATATTAAATAGGGTTCGTCCCATTCTTACATACTAACTACATATAAAATTTCAAGTCTCTATCTCAATTTGTTCGGGAGATAGAGCGTTTACAGACAGACAGACAGACAGACGGACGGCAAAATTTTTTTTTCTAAAAATATGTTTTTCGGAATCTCCACTATCTAAAACGTGTAAATCCGTCAAAATTTTTTTTTCGATTTTCAAAACGATTGCAAGACTTACCTTATACTACGTATGATGGGTAAGTAAAATGACAACTAAAATATAGTGATCTGTTATTTTCCATGGAGAAAAGAGATAGATGGAGGTGCAGTATGCGATTAAAACGGTTTGATGGCCGTTATTCTTCCAATTTAAGTCTCTCATTCGACGCAAACAAAACAATCACGTGGAATAGAGACCGAATTTTTTAACATAATTTTTTCTCTAAATGAAAAAGATCTGATTATATTTTAGCATTATAAAATAGCATTTCATTGTATTATTAATTAAAATTGCATCGCTAAAAGTTTTCCTTTTTTGTGAAAGCACGCGGTTGTGTTTGATGCAATGCAGCGAATTTTAGGGTTACATTTCTGGCGTCACCTCCAGCCACTAAACTGCATCTCTATTTTTTGTTTTTTTTTTTTTTCCTTTTTACCTCATGAATATTTTTCCTCTCTTTTCCACATGAATGCGATACTCAAGTTGCCACCATTAGAGAAATTGAACCAAAAACTACAAAAAAATTAATATATCAAAAACAAATTGAGATAAAGTTTTCTAACAAACGGCATTTAAAAGTGCATTTTTTTCTCTAACACTAGAACGCCCGGATGGAGTCGATTCGACTCCAATCATGTAACTAAATTTCAATTCGAACCAAAAAAATTTTCTTGAAATAATTTAAATCTAATCCACGCAAATTTACGTTAAATAAATCAATTAAATAATTTTGAATAAAAATTCTGGTGAGAAATATTATTTTCAAACTTGAGTAGAATTTCCGGGCGTTCTAGTGCTAAACGATGGTATAAAGATTAAAAACGTGCAATGTCTAGAAGTTAAAAAATTTACAATAGCGAAAATTGCAAAACATAAATTTCATCGGAAAGCGTTGCCATTCAAAACATGACGTATGCGTTACGCACAGATACGTTTGGCCTTTATTATATAGATTAGTAGTAGTAGTATTGTCACCAATGCTATTATTCTTATTAATTAATGTACTTTCGTTCTTGGTTACTGAAATATATGTACCAAAAACAATGTCGTGCAATCAGTTATCTGCACGACAATTCTAGGGTCAAGTTTCTTCAAAAATTAATGCAGCTTGAGGGAGAAAAAAGAAAAATGCATGGTGTGTGTCATTTGCAGGTTTCAGCGATAGGAGTTTTTAATATGGTATACACTGGGTCCCTAATATGGCAATCAGTGTCATATTTGGCACCCACACCAAAAATGTCAAAGAAAATCAAGATATCGGGGTATTAAAATTAAACTACACATTTTTCACGTAAAATAAATTTATTAGATTAGAATATTTAATAACAAAAATGTATTTTTCTCAAACATAAAATAAAGCTGCTGCAAAGAATCACATAAAAAATTTCCGAACTTAAGGTAGCCTAATATAGGAAATCAAAAATATTCAAGTGAGTAGTTATGAAGAAATAAAAGTAAACAGAAAAGAAATCTCGAATAATTGACTTAAAAGTGAAAAAAAAAATGATAAAAAAGTTTAAAACATGGGGTGCACAGAAATAAGTCAGTTTTCCTCTCCCCTTAATCTTCGTGAGACTGCCTCTAATACACTTGATGCCTCTAGCCCACTTTTCTCTCATAGTCCAAGAGCCGACTGCACAAAACCCTATGTCAATCGATCACAAGAAAAAACCCTTTATAGGAATAGTAGTCATAGGGGAATCTAATGATCCATGTCTGCCGGAAGCGAAGTGGTGCATAAGCCAAAAAAGAATACCACTAGTGTTTGAGTCGCATGCTTAGCATTGTTTTCCTGCACCCAGTTTTCCGTGTTTTCATACTTCTGATTGTATGGCAATCACAATGATAGACCTACGAGTGAGCCACTAATGGTAATAATTTTTGGCTTATGCAACACTTCACTTCCGACAGACATGGATCATTAGATTCTCCTATTACTACTTTTCTATAAAATAAGGGATTTTTTTCTTGTGCTCGATGACATAGGGTTTTGTGCGGTTGCCTTTTGGACTAACAAGGAAGGTCTCCATATTGGGCATACTCAGATTTTTTTGAAAAAAAAAATACTAATTAAACTACTCATGTATGTAATAAAGGATCAGTCAAAATTAGCGGCGGAATTGCATTAGAAAACATGTAAAAAAATAAAATATTTTTGAATATTTGGCGTGAAAAGACCCAAAGTGTCACACGATTTGGCGAGCAGCACTTTTCCCCGCCAAAAGCAAATGATTTTAATGCAACTGAACACTTTTGGATTTTTAGAATGGTGTTTGGTGAATTTAAACATAAACAATGAGAGAATTTAATATATTTTATACATATATATATATTAAATTGCATATGTATATATTATTTGTTGCTATGTTTATTTAATTTACCTCTGGAAAAATATTTTCATACATAAAATATTCTTATTCAGTAAAATTATTTTCATACATTTAAACGTATTCAAAATAAAATTTAACTGTTTCCATAGCAACAAAAACGAATTGACAATGCTCAACTGGATTTTGAACTTGAAACAATTTTAATTAATTTAAAGTTGAATTTCGTTTCAGATCTCAAATTTTGATGGTAAAATTTGAATATAAATGCATATAAATATCAATATAACGAAATTATACTTAAAACAAATTAAAACTGACAAAACCAAAGCTATTTAATTTATCTAAACACGCTGAACACGAAACTTTTTTCCTTTGAAATGCATTTAACATAAAAAAAAATATTTGAAATTGCTTTTTATCGCCAACTGATGATAAATCGCCAAATAACGAAATTTTCATTATTTTTTTATGGACAGGGTAGAGAGGTTCCGCCGAAATTTTTTTTATGAACGTATATATCCACATGAAAAGTCTGTAATTTTTTCAGATTTTTGGAGTACGCCAGTATGGAGACATTCCTTTTAAGTGAACCCAGATTCACGAACTTTACGCGCGACAAACCTTTCAGCTGATTTTAACTCCAACTTTTTCACGTTCAAAGAAAGAAAAGGGTTACAATTGTCTTGGAAAAGTCGGAGAAAAGGGAAGAAAACCAGTTCTACTAGTACCAGGAGTTAATATTTATGGCCTATTCGTATCAATCGCTTACCTCTGATTCGTTGAAATGTTCGATGTTGGATGAAAAATCTTGCCTAGGGGAGACATTTTTGAAACTGCAGAAAAAAGTTGGAGGAAATTACTGTTTGCTATCACACTGAGTTTTGTACGGACATTTCGCGAAAAGTTGGAGGAAATCATGTGTTGGCTCAAAAGTCTCTCGAGATGTTGGTGAATCTGATAGCAGCTTAAGCCAAAAATTGATACCACTAGTGGTTGACTCGCAAGTTTAGCATTGTACCTGTCGTACATCAAAAGTAAAAAATCATGGAAAACTGGGTGTAGGAAAACACAGTGCTAATCTTACTCAACCACTAGTGGTATTAATTTTTGGTTTATGCACCACTTCGTTTCCGGCAGACATAGATCATTAGATTCCTCTATTAGTACTATTCAATAAAAAAAAGGGATTTTTTCTTGTGTTTGATGACATAGGGTTTTGTGCGATCGGTTCTTGGACTATCATGTAATCATCAGAGAATTTTGATGCGCAAAGGGAACACTCCATGTCTTCTTCTGTTTCACTGAACGATTCTGGGTCCATGACAAGTATCTGATGTTCGAGAACGTTCCACGATTTTGTAATGCTAGAATTTTCTGGAATCCCCTTAAAAAGCATCGAACAGCATTTAAGGGCCTACTTCGGTAACGCTCCGAGATAGACCGGCAATTTGCAAGTCTTTCATTAACACCAACCTTATAATCTACGCAGAGACGTACACCTCCATCAGCTTTGGGTATTACTACCAGAGGCAAACCCCATAGTTATCTTCGAGATTATTCCTTGTAATTAAAATGAATCTAGTTCTTTCTCAACTTTTTCACGAAAAGCATATAGTATTTCTCTTTCCTTATGGTAAATTGACTTATTATTCTCACGGAGTTTTAATGAGACTTTGAAATCAGGAATACTTACGGCTGTGCTTCCTCGACTTGACGGAAGGATTGCTGTGCCCCAGTCTGTTAGTCCTCCTTTCTGTCACTCTGTGTGTCCGTATGTGACAAAAGTTTTCTGGGCGCTTTATCTCAAGAACAAATGCCCGGAATTTCACAAAACTTTATATTCAGTTAGACCTTGACATAAAATAGAGCTAATTAGTTTCTGGTGTATATCGCACAACAAGTGAATGTGCAGAATGCTGCCTTAGTCACAATTTCCACAATGGCTATATCTCAAGAACAAATTTACAGAATTTTATAAAATTCAGATTTAGTTAGTCCTTTGCATAGTTTGGCGCTGACTGATTTCTGGTGCAAATCATTCGACAAGTGGCGCTGCTATTCTGCTTTACTCATGATTATCGCAATAGCTCAATACAAAGAACTAATGCACGAATTTTCATCAAACTTCATATTCAGTTAGTCCTTGATATAAATTAGTGTTGTTTATTTTTTTATGTAAATCTCACTACAAGTGGCGCTGCTATGATGCATTTTTAACGATTTCGCAATTACTGTATCTGAAGAACTAATGCATGAATTTTCAACAAACTTCATATTTATATATGGACCTTATAAAAATAGATCCTGGTTAGTTTTTGGTGAACATCACCAAACAGGTGACGCTGATGTGCTGGATTTTTGAAAGATTTTGCAATAGCTATATCTCAGAAACTGATGCACGGATTTTCATCAAACTTCAGATTCAATTAGAAGTTAACATATGTTGTGGCTGATTAGATTTTGATGTAAATCACCTATCCGATGGCATTGCTATGTTGCATTTTTCGGGAACTATTAACATGTATGAGACAAGGCCGTAACCAATGAGGGGGGGGGGGATATCATCAGGGTTTGATCCTCCTCCGAAATTTGTCTCAAAAATAGTATATATTACGAAATATCAGTCAAGATTCGAAAATCAATTGCAGTCAAAATTCTAAAATCAAAATACTACTCAAGTGTACATTTATTGTTTGATTCTGTGCAGAAAATGAATGGAATTTCTAAGAAGCATTAAAATCAGAATGTCGATAATATGTACAATAGATAGATACAAATTGTCAGCTTTGTTTAGCCCAAATTCTTGAAGAATGCAATAAAAGTGATTAACCCCCCCCCCCCACACACACACACACACACACACATTTAGCCAATCTGTTCTGACATTTACTACAAGGAAGACATATTTAGCAATAAAATATTTCAAAACATACGTACAAAATTTCAAACATTAATTTGGTTGAGCACTAACATCAAGAAATCATGGCAGAAGCATTTAAATAACATTATAATTTTATTTGAAATGAAAAGGTTTTTATTTTCTTATGTGATTATTACAAATTAAATCTTTTGTTTTCAGAGTAAAAATAAGATTCTAGACACTTGATAAATAGTGAAAAACAGATATAAAGCAAAACAATAACAGTTTGGACCTCTACCCCTCCGAAATATTTTTCTGGCTACGGCATTGGTATGAGATAGAAGAAAGTTTTGAGATTGGTACATCTGGCTAGTTCCACTAACTGAAAAGGAATTGTTTTCGATTTTTTTAGTGCGTTTTAGTGTGTTAAAAATCAGTGTTTTATTTTTTTTTATTTATATTATTTACAATTATTTAAAAGTAAAAAAAAAAAAAAAAAAAAAAAAAAAAAAAAAAAAAAAAAAAAAACTAGTCAAATGTGGCAATCCTAAAACTTTCTTATATCTTATGCATGTTATTATATCTTGAAAAATGCAGCTTAGCAACGCCAACGGTTACGTGATTTACACCCAAAATCTCGTTAGCAACAACTTATGTCAACTTATAATGGAATCTGAAATTTGATGAAAATTCTTGCATTAGTTTTTGGAATAGAGCTATTGCAAAAGCTTAAAAAAAGTCACTTAAAGCGCCACATTGGGTGATGTATACCAAAAACTAATAAGGATCTATTTTTTATCAAGTACTAACCGAGGTACTAACTGAATCTGTTGTTTAATGAAAATCCATGCATTAGTTTTTGAGATATAGTTTTTGCGGAATCGTGAAAAATGCAGCATAGCACCGCCATCTGTAAGGCGATTTACATCAAAAACTAAACAACACTAATCTACATCAGGGACTAACTGAATCTGAAGTTTTAGAAAAGTTCGTGCATTAGTTTTAGAGATAGAGCTATTGCGATAATTACGAATAATGCACCATGGCAGCGCCTCCTGTTGAGCGATTTTCACCAAAACGTAATCAGTACCATGTTATATCAAATAGTAATAAAATATAAAATTTTATGAAAATCTATGCAATAGTTCTTGAGATATGGCTGTTGTGGAAATTGTGGTTTGTGGTGTGGCTGTTGTGGAAATAATGCAGCATAGCAGTGCCACTTGTTGAGCCATACACACCAAAAACTAATCAGATCCAGTTTATATTAAGGTCTGTCAGAATCTAAAGTTTTGAGACATTTTGGGCATTAGTTCTTGAAACAGAGTGCCCATAAATTTTTGTCACATACATACAGACAGACAGACTAGACTGACAAACACATATTTTGTAAAAAACTTGTTTTTCGGGTTCTCTAAACTCTAAAACGTGTAAAATCGTCGAAAACTGGATTTCGAATATTTTCAGGAAACCAATATTTTCATCTTGTAAAGGTAGAAGTACGCAAAAATCAACGTATTACATTTTTTAGAAATATCTCACTATCTAAGTAAGATTCTGTTTCTCTTATGTCAGGGCTTGGAATCTGATCAGCGTTCATCAAAATGTTTGGCTTCCTGCTTTTGCCAAGGGCGCCAGTTCAATAACTCTTTCATAAGTTATGTACATGTGCTACTCCCATATCTTCCCCTTCCATTTTCTTTCTCTGGTTTTCCTTTTTATGACTAGATATTTTTTTTTTTTCCTTACGATTTTAAACACTCCTATTTATATTTATTTGCCAAAAACTTCCCAGTTGGTGCGCATAATGCTTTGTGTTTAGAAAACCTTTCGTCTTTCTTAGGAAATATATTCAGGGCCTGATTACTGCACAGGCAAACTAGGCCGTGGCCTTGGGCCCCCTGCTGAAAAGGGCCCAAATTTAATAAAATGATTAAAAAAATTTATTCTTAATATTGTATTTCCTACAATTATTTTCTCAAAAAATTAAAATGATTTTGGTTAACTTGGCAACCATATGATAATCTAATACCTTTCAAATACTCCCTTGGGGGAGAGAGAGAGATCTAGCTAATATTTTGGTGTGAGGGGGTCTCGAAAAGGTGCTGGGCCTTGGGCCCCCTACAACCTTAATCGGGCTCTGAATATTATAATAGAAAATTGTAAGTTAAAAAAATTTAAAATCTTAAATGATAATTTTAATCTAAAAACTGACACATAACTATTAGCATACGTATTACTATAAATAAATGTAAAAATCAGGTAAATTAAAAATTTAAGAATTACGATGTTAACATTTTTTAGATCTAATCCGCTGTATTGTGCAAGTTACAAATGCTATGTTAGTAGATAATCTGAAATCTTTTGCAACAAAACAGTTTTCTAAAAAGTACGACCAGAACCGGGAGGCAGTGGCGCAGCCAGAATTCGGTTCTAGGGGGAGTTTTGAGTTTCCAATAAAGGTGATTGCCGGTTATTTGAATCGCCGGCTAATGGAATTAGTACTAATTAGAATATTCACTGTATAATATTAATAATTAAACTGTCTTTGAGCGGATGATCTGTGTAGCAGAAAATCATCATTCTTTTAGCATAATATGTCTCAGAAAAGTGATTTAGTTCAAATAATTAATTTTTACTTAACTAATCCATGTAATATGCACTTTCACAGTTTTAAGTAGAATTTTCGCCTTTAATTGAATTACTTTATTAAATGAAATCTGATTCAATAAAGCGGAGTATTCCGAAATACGCAAAACATTTAAATATTAAGTTTGGTTTTGATTCATATAATCGCCACTGCCGGGAGGAAGAGTTTGCTTTCATATTTCTTACTTTTCTTTAAAAAAATCAAGTTATATCATTCAACCATACAGAACTCGAAATAGTGGAACACGGTAATATAGTCGTTGAGCCAGGAGCTTGTGTGGTTTCATCTCTGGGGACTTGATAAACCATATATTTTTGGATTCACCACAACAACAGCATTTCATTTATCCATGATACTTTCAAAATTAGGGTAGCTTTTGGGCGCCATATTGGAAAATGGCCGCCGTCATTGAGTTAAACGGTCGTGTGGTTTCATGTCAGCGGACATAATAAATCACATATTTTCGGATTCGTCATTGCATAAGCATCTCATTTGTCCATGATAAATTCAATACTAGGGTAGTTTATGGACGCCATATTGGAAAATGGCCGCCGTCGTTGAGGGAGGGACTCTTGTGATTTCATGTAAACAGACTTGTTAAACCATACTATTTTGGATTCACGACAACATCAGAGTGACATTTATCATTGATATTTTTAAAATAAAGAGTAGCTAATGAACGCCATATTGATAAATGGATGCCACCGTTGAGCCAGGGGCTCGTGTGATGTCATGTCAGATGACTTGTTAAACCATACACATGCATTTTTTGGATTCACCACAATATCAGAATGATATTTATCCATATTTACAAAATCAAGGTAACTTATGGGCATCATATTCGAAAATGGCCACCGTCGTTGATCCAGGGGGGCGTATTTTTATGTCAGTAGACTTTGTAAACCATAAATTTTTGGATTCATCACATCAGCCACAACATGACATTTATCCATGATATTTTCAAAAGCATGTAATTAATGCACGCCATACTCGAAAATTCTTCCGATAAATACAGTGATAGGAGAAATTTTTTTGATTTTACATG
This sequence comes from Maratus speculifer, assembly GCA_964019185.1. NCBI lineage: Eukaryota > Metazoa > Arthropoda > Arachnida > Araneae > Salticidae > Maratus > Maratus speculifer. The sequence goes on from OZ025294.1 coordinate 37,992,486, forward strand.
CTGTAAAATTAACAGGACGATTAAAGAGACAATAAGTAAAGACACGCAGAGGTCAAAAGCTACAACAAAGTTCAGTCAAAGACCTACCGTAATTAAAAGATATTTTGGATACCAGGGCAGAATTTCTTCACATGATTCGTGAAAGAACCACAATCAGTTTTTCAGAAAAATCTACTCTACATCCATATCCGTCTTTGAGCAAGATCCAGAAAAAAAACGAACGTGGTATCTCATATTTACAGAACATGATTATCAATGAATAGACAAATAAAGACAGGCTAACAGAATCAACTGAAGCAATTACAAATCCAGAAGTTGTCGAAGGCATGATTAAAGCTCATGAAATGACTGAAGAAATTTACCAAACTTTCAAGAGAGAATATCTGTCTGAAGACTCAAAGGCAGAAGGATTTTTCAAACTTCCAATAAGCTAAACATATTATGCGACTTGAAAGGAAAGAGAATTTGAAGTTAAATAAATCAGACTTTGTTGCCATGACAAAAGGAAATCTGTTTTCTCAGATGACGATCCTTTCAGAACGAAGAAATTTGGATATAAGAACTGTCTTTTCCTACCATCTAGGGCTTCTTCAATAATATTTAGAAACACTTGATGGTTCAATGCGAAAAAATAAAAAATAAAACTGAAGGATGTTATGACAAAATTGCGACTGCTGAAAAAATGCAAATAATGGTGTTGTTATAAATGACATAATGTGCTTTATTCAAAGCTACCATACGAGCTACATTTGCACAACTAGCAAAGAATCTTTTTTGAAATAATACGAGATTATATATCCTCTCAAAGGATAGATGTTGTATCTGATACATACAAGCAGATGTCAATAAAAAATAAATGAACGAAAAATATGAACTATTGGTGATGTTATAAAAGTTATATACTCTTGCACAAACAGTATTAAAATGGAAGCAAAATTTATCTGATGAGGAGGACAAGAAAAAACTTATGCATTTCATTTCTCAAGAATTGCAAAATGAACATTATTTGAAATAGTTGAATACACAAGTGCTGTACGTTATCTACAGAGAAAAATATTATAAATTCAGGAAATAACTAGATGAAGATTCCACTAAACTGATTTGCTTCACAGAAGCGTTGGTACACAATTCATATTTTGCATACACCATGCTTTCTCTTGAAATTCAGTCACTGCCAGTGCAATAAGTGCTTTTGCAGAAAAGGGAAAATGATGAATCAAAACACAAATTTCGGGGTGCGCTTAAGACGTTTTATACTGAAGCTGATTTATCAGAGGAAACAAGGAAACGGCTTGAATCATAATTTTACCATCTCTATTATGGAAAGCAAAAATACTCAAGCATCAAGGAATCGCGCTATATTTTATATATTTTTCTGTAAAACAAAATGTCTGGAGTCGTATTGCCTTTTGTCATGTAGTAATACACTCTACTTATAGGTAATACAAGCCAATTACCACAATAATTGTTCGGAAGAAGTGCCTACAGGCTGATCGTAATCTTCCATCCCCATATAAATATGGTTGCATTTTTGGGACAGATAGTGAGGGAAAAGGCTCTCTAGAGATCCAGTGGAATGGCAGTCCTCTTGCTCCTGCAGCCGCTTTTTAACTGGTGTCATATTTTTGTTCAAGAACATGTGCCACACTATAATGTGCGGATCTATTTAATAACCTATTGTACAAGCATATGCAGAACCTAGTACTGTTCTATGACGATTGAAATTATTTGGATATAGGAATGTGAGCCAATCATGATAGAAGTGCAGAAGACGAAGATTTCTGTTATTTATGAACCCGTTCGTGACCAGCATCTTTTACAAAAATTTAATTCAATTGACACTACTTTTTGTCAAACAATTAAATTTAGCTTAGCAAACAAGAGAATGTCTTAATTAGATAAGGAAAATTACACCTTTTTAATGGTATCCAAAAAAAGCGATGGAAGCCCATTTTGAAGTTGCCTGTATGCACTCGTGGTCCCGAAAAGGTTAATTCTTAACAGATTAATTGCAATAGTTTCACCAGTACTACTTTTTTCTTGAATAGCTGTGTCTTATCGACATGAAAATAATATGCATTGAAATAACAAAACAAGATTTCGATTTCCATCCATTGCAAATATCTTTTGATCGGTTTATCCAGTTGAAAATGCTAATAATCATATTGAAATAAAATCTTAACAAATGTATAGTTTGTATAACGTTATATATTCAATAATATTTGTTCTCTGCATTTTTTCCTTTAAATTTAATTATGCGATAATGGTTAAAAAGAAAAAAAATCATTTGTATCTACGTGCGATAGATGGCGCTCATTTTTTCAATATGGCGTCTTTAAGCTACCACAAATTTAATAGTATCATCATAAAATGAACTCTTTGGACCATTGTGAATCCAAAAAGGTATATGTTACCAAGTCCCCAGAGATGAAACCAAAAACCCTAATTTTGGCTTCTGGCTCAACGACTAATACAAGATTCAATACTTGAGTTTGTCAATACTGAATATGAATTGGAGTTTCGGGAAATTAATCCATTTTATACAAGCTAGTTTTATTTAAAGAGATTATAATAAAGTGCCATTTTAACCCTTTCGGGTCCGATTTTTTTCTATTTTCAGAATAAAATTACTTTTATTGTAATAACGTTAATCGTAGCTATCCAAATAGACTTACTGAAGTTGAAAGATTATCTCATTGTCTTTAATTTAACAAATGCACTTATTAACCGACTTCAAGGAGGAAGTTATGATTTCGACCTGTATGTATTTCTTGTTCATTCATAACTTCCCTAAATATGAACTGATTTTGATAATTCTTTTTTTTGTTTGAAAGTATAAGATCCTATCAAAAACATGAATGTGAAAGAATGCCAAGTTCATTAAAGGTTTTGCTAATAAAAGAAGTGAGATCTAACTGCAAACCAAGTTCTTTCGAAGCTCCTTAAATCATAGCTCCTGTCATGCATAATATTCTTCGATTCCTTAAAATGATTTGTTATGTTACTTGTTATTCTATAGAGCGACTTAGCAAGTTTTCTTTTATTCAAAATTCTCTATTTAGTTGATCAGAACTTAAAGTTGATCATTTCCTTAACTTATCAATACCTTAACTTCCACATACTTTTTCGAACACTCGATTGACTAGATCTTTGCCAATCAGATTCTAGACTAAATTGTACTCCGACTCAAAGATTAAAGTTGGTGGCTGAAAACTTGCCAAGTCGCTCTATTGAATAACAAGTAACATAACAAATCATTTTAAGGAATTGAAGAATATTATGCATGACAGGAGCTATGATTTAATGAGCTTCGAAAGAACTTGGTTTGCAGTTAAATCTCACTTCTTTTATTAGCGAAACCTTTAACGAACTTGGCATTCTTTCACATTCATGTTTTTGATAGGATATCATTATTTTTTGTCAAATAAGTAGATATTTGTTTCCTTTTTGAAATAAATAGGTTTAATATTAAATAAACTTTATTTAATATTAATTAATCTTAGACAGTGTACTCGCTGTCGCTCGTCGTTGCGCCAAATTGCGACTAAATTCTTCATTTAGCGAGTAAACAAGCGATTAGATTCGCCAAATTACTAGTGCTCAATTTTTGATTTATCTTTCTGTTGTTTGTTGTTTTTCCTTTTTTTTTTTTTCTTTTTTTTGTATGTGTGTGTTGCTTATCATATTCAATTGCACCGTACTGTTAGAATGGAAACTATTTAAAAGTTTTTTAAGCTCTCGTTGCAGAACAATGAATTTAGCAGATACCAACTTCATAAAAATGATCTGCAACAACTTGATTTTTCAGATTCCTTAGTGTAACATATAATAAAATTCTGAATTAACATAGGAAGTTTCATTTCATAGCTTTTTAATGAGTTAAATTGGTTTTAGAGGGTTTTTTTTTTTTTTTTTTTTTTTTTTGATTGCGTCAGATATTTAGAATATATATATTTTTAATATATTTGTAACGGATAGTTGGATTTAGATTAATAACAATCGTTTTCGCAGTTATAAAAACTTAGGTTATTTTAGAACATATTGAAAAAAATGGCGAACATTAAAGGATTAAACATAATTTTTTAGTGATATACGGCGAATCTATTTGGCTAATACTTTTATCATTTGGGGAATGTTTTTTATTTTTAATTAACCAAAATACTAATGTTTGTCAAATGTCAGCGAGAACACTGATCTTAGAGCTTTTTTCAACGTTTATTCACCCTTTTTTCAGTCAAATTTTAAAATTTTAACATTAGGACTGCTTATGTTCCTTTAAATTCCACTAATAAGGATGTTTCTTTTACGTGATTGGGTACCATAGGTTAGGTTACGTGTTATACCGTCGACCAAAAAAGTTTATCGCCAACTTGGCTATATATCGCCAAATTGACGACAAAAATTACGCGCCAAAAGTTATTTATGCTAACTTGGCGCTATTTTGGTATTTCGCCAAATTCCCAACAACTCCCATTGTAATCTGCTAATTTATCCAAAACCTTTGTTAGAACAAGCAACAAGCACTGTCTTTATCATTTTGATATTTTTTTTAAATCGGTATGCTAACTTTCCAAGATTGCTTAAATATTGTTATTTAGAAAGTTTTTGGAACGCTTTTCCGCGCATTTTTACCCCTTTTAAATTTTCTATTTATTAACAAATGTTCTTAGTGATAATTTAATCTTATAAGTAATGAACATGCCGAATTTCATGTTTCCAGGCCATTAACATGCAGACATCGCATTTTTAGAACGTTTTTTGCTCTTTTACCCCCTTTGGATTAATGACATCGACATAAGATATAGCCTATGTTGGAGCAAGGACTGTCACCATCATTGCTTTGTAAGGAATGCTTCGTAACCTTTGTTTTTAGATCAAACACTTAAAAAAAACTTTTTTCCTGTTTTTTATATATTTATTTATTTATTTATTTGTACATTTTTATAAATTTAAAAGTTTTGAGTAATATGGCGGGTGAAGTCGACCTACGAACTCAGTCATAACGTTGTTTGTTCTTTGTACACACCAAGTTATACCCGATTCGATTCATAAATGTGCATATTATCGCGTGACAAAAAAACAGATCATTTCAAAGTGTCAGCTACACACCTCAGTTTCGAAAAGATAATAAATAAGAGGCTAAATCTATAGATTTCTATCCTTGCATATTTTCTAAGCTGGAGTAAGCAAACCGACAAAAGAAAGTCGCAAATAGCAGAAGATGCATATTAACTCATTGATCCTTCGGCCTCTTCTTTTACTGTAGCTAATTTGCAATGTAAATAAAATTTGATCGTGCCAAATGCATTTCGCTCTTTATAAAGACGCATTCCTGTCACATACTGACATTTTAAAAATTCATATCAGCATATTCTGGAATAATGTTTATCGTTCCAAAGACGGTTTTGAAATATTTTAAATTATTTTTCCAAAAAATATCTCCTCCTCATTCTTTCGAATTCCTTTCTTTTTAGCACTTTTCAACAAAGTTGAAAAATGCTTATGCATTCGGTTTGTCTGTTTGTCTGTCCGTCTGTCCGCGCTCTAACTCCTGTAAATACACTCGGATTATCTTGATATTTTTGGACGTTATTGAAATTTACCCTAGCAAGAGCCCTATTGAAAATGAAGTTTCTACCATTATTAGTTTATTTACAGGGAGAGTCAAAAGTTTTCCATTACATTACGGCCTATGGGGAAAAATCGTTTCAAAGGAATTTTTAAGATGTTACACCCTGTCAAACATATTAAAATTTATAAACATCTAAGAGGTGCACTAAAGTATGCATTCTATAAAATATGCGGTGAAAATGTAGCTATTATTAATTTACAGGGCCATGCAAAGAATTGGGTACATGGACGCCTATGAATGATAATTTATGAGAATGTGATTTCAGTTGTTTTGAAAGTGTTTTAGTTTACAAAAAAATTTTAGATTAATGCTGACATGTAATAAATTTACAAGGTAAAGTACAGGGCTGAACAAAAGTATTCAAGTATGTTTCCACCTATTAGTATAAATTGCTGAAAAGGAAATTTCGAGCTATATTAGGCATTTTCTTGCTAAACCAAATTTTCCCATTATACAGTATGTATATCAGCTGACAGATGAAATAGAGGGCTGTTCAAAAGTATTGGAATACATATTTGAGTATATTTGGCTATATACCCTTAGTTCCCTAAATAACGAAGTTTTGTTAAAGATTTCATGAAGTGTTGGAAAGTGCTTCATAAACTATGCTTAAGGCATGATTTTTTTTACTTGTTTACTTTGTTATATTAAATAAATCTGCAAATTCAAACATCATAGTAGGGAAAAAATTATGAAAGTGAATATATTTAAGAAATTTTTCTTCTTGTTAGGGTTCCGTTCATCTGACGAAACCCTATTCGTCTCTGTCCGCTGTCCGCTGTCTGTCTGTCACAGAGTCCGTACACGAAAACTAGATAAGTCAGAGCATTCAAATTTTGTGTACTTACAGCTAAATACCTCTTGTCACACAAAAAATCATAAAATTTTGGAAAAGATTATTATTTTAATTAAAATAATTTTTTTAAAGTTTTGTAATAATAAATAAGTATTAATAAATAAGTTTTTTTTTCTTCTAATTGTTGTACGCAAGTTTGAATAGACAAAAATTATTTCTTTTTTATGCTTTAAAAAGAAATGGAGTACTTCTGTTCCCACAATTACAAAATTGGTATTAAAAACTACAAAAAAAAAAAAAAAAAAAAAAAAAAAAAAAAAAAAAACATTTAATCCTTCTATAGCAAAAAAAAACTAGCCTTAAAAGGAATGACTCCTGGAATGATGCTGATGTGGAAGATTTCCGGAACTAACGAATCCGGGTTGTCCACTCCTTCCATGAGTCGAATAGACCAATCAGGAAAGGGCTCCGTCTATGCATCGCCATATGGGTTACCATAAAGAGAGGAAAGGTTACCATCGCCAACAATCGCCAAGTTTGTCGCCAACTTGGCGATATATCGCCAAATTTGGCGACCAAAATTAGTTGTCAAAAGTGACGCCAATTTGGCGATAACTGTAATATTTCGCCAAATTTTTAATTTCTTTACAACACCAGTCGTTTGATACATCATTTGAGAGGTTTGCAACTGCTTATTCATATAATGGATGTCTTGTGTGTTATCCCCCATTCTGCTCCCCAGGGGGGACACATTTTTATTTTCTTTACAACACCAGTCGTGTTACACAAGATTTGAAAGGTCTGCAACTGCTTATTCATATTATGGATGTCTTGTGTGCCACCCCCACACTCTGCTCTCCCCAGGGGGGGGGGGGGGCGGTCACATTTTTAATTTCTTTACAACACCAGTTGAGTGACACATCATTTGAAAGGTCTGCAACTGCTTATTCATATTATGGATGTGTTGTGTGTCATCCCCCACTCTGCCCCCCAGGGGGGCACATTTTTAATTTCTTTACAACACCAATTGTGTGACACATCATTTGAGAGGTCTGCAACTGCTTATTCATATTATGGATACCTTGTGTGTAACCCCCCCTCCCTCTGCCCTCAGAGGGGGCGCATTTTGTAATTTCTTTACAACACCAATTGTGTGACACATCATTTGAAAGGTCTGCAACTGCTTATTCATACCATGGGTTATTGGCGAGCGCAGCAAGCAGGGGTAGACAATAATTTGGAATCGCGAAGCGATTACGCGGGGGGTTGGCGAGCATAGCGAGCAGGGGGGCGGGCCCCCCTAGTATTTTAAAAATAAATCGAGATACAGCTTTTAAATGTACAGCATTGCCCGCTAAACGAACAAACGCCAAAAAACATGAAGACCGCTTAACTGCTTAATATACTCGAGACAACTTTCCCATGTTAAATCAACCAAACATGGCATTTTAAAATTTCGGATATTTAAGAAATAAAGTACCGCAGTGAAATAAAAGAAAACTAGACGAATGTAACGATGAAAAGCTTCAATTTGAGATCAAACTCATCTTTATAAAATTATTATTAAAAGAAATACAGAATTTTTAAAAAACCGTCGAGATACTGAAAATGATCACTTTTTTCTTCGTCAAGCAGTTTTATTTCAATCAAGGTACAGACTTAAATAAGGGACTGAAAAAAGTATAGAATGCATTTTCGGGCATCTAATTATTCAATCTACGTGCTTTTGTAAAATTCCGTTTAAAAAAATAAAATTTCCCTCTTTAATAAGCAAAAAACTTATTTAATTGCCAAACTGCGCTAAACCGCCAACGATCGTGTTCTGTCTACATTACAGTAGCGCAAATCAATTTAGATACAACCACTTCAAGTTTTATATACCAATAGGATATTTTTCCTCGAGCTTATTTTTTCAAATAAAACAGCGTAAAAGGTAATTTTTAGAAAGATCTTCTTCAAAATAAAATTAATTTTTGAGAGAAGAGATATCTTCTAAAATGCAGTCATTTAAAGTTATTGGCATTTAAAGTTTCATTCCTAATGTAAACAAAACTTTCGAAAAAAAAATTGAGTTGAGTGTGGTTTTTTTTATGCAAAAAGAGGACCATGGTAAACAATGCTCATTTTGAGCGTGAGCAGAGAATCAACACAGATAACTTTTACGTCAATGTTTGATGAAATACAATTTTACCATAAAATGCTTATTTATAAAGAATAATCTCTCGAACTACAGAACCAATTTGAAAATTAAAGACGGGGAAATTAATCTGCCGACTCTGCTCCAGCATAGGGTTTGTTTTATGCTGGCACTGCTATTCCGGAGCATATGCATGAGTAAAAAATATCTAAAATTTCAATTTCCAAAAATTACTTTTAGGGAAATAATACTGAAATTTGGCATAATTGGTAGTTTTAAAATGTAAATGGTCGCTAAAAACTCTTTAAAAAAAAAAAAATCGAAATTTAAATGGAAGAAATGATTGAAAACATTACCAAATACGTTTAAAATGTTACCGTTAAAATGCTTGTGAATTTTAAAACGTAAATGTTGACACAGAAGAGTTTAAAAAAATTTAGAATTTATTAAGAAATCTCTGTAATAAAAAAGTTCTAAACTGCTAATATTCTGATAGGTTGGAGATAAAAACTTCTAATTCGGTGTGATGGTTATTTTTAAAATATAAATGCATCTTAAAGAACTGTCTCAAAAAAATATACATAATATAAAAATAAAAATAATAATCAAAACGCGAAGCGAGCTGAGGACTTCCTGAAAATATTCTAAATTTCCGACTTGTTAACGATTGTTGTGAATTCTAAGATGGCACAAATAATATTTCCTTTCAAACAAAAATATTTTTACGTGAACATTAAAAAGAGAAAGAAAAAATTAGTGAAAATTACATGAGATTTAAATATTACATTTAAAATAACTTACTTAAACATTTTTCTTACTGCGGGTCAAAAAATACCAGACGGCAAAGTTTTTCAGTGAATAACTGCAAAGAAATTTCTTAACTGATCTTGTTTAATTAAGCATCTAAAAGCCCAGGAGTTGTTTAACAGCAGCTTAATCTACCTCAAAATTCTCCAATCGAAGGAAAATGAATGGAAACTCGTTTACAGGGAGATCGCCTCTTAAAAAATTATCTATGTGTTTATATATAGTTCAATGTTTCGCAATCTTTAAAAAACCGATCAAATTAGCGTGTGTTTAGAGTCTGTGGTGCTTGAACGGGGGTTGACGAGCGTAGCTGGTAGGGGGCAGAGCCACGAGCCACGGCCAACTTCATTAGAGGCCACAGAAGCTTTTGCTTGCTAAGTTGGAGCTTAGGACGGAGTTCAAGATGCCTGATCATGTAATTTCCGCAGACCCAATACCGCGAGAAAGCTGTCTTAAGCCGCTATCAGATCCACCAACATTTAGTAAGACTTTTGAGCCAACACGCGATTTCCTCCAACTTTTCGGGAAATATCCTCCCAACGTCCAGTGTAATAGCAAACTGCAATGTCTCCCAGACTTTTTTCCACACGTTCAAAAAAATCTGGCCTAGCTCAGATTTTTCATCCAACATCGAACGTTTCAACGAATCAGAGATAAGCGATTGATACGAGTAGGCGATAAATGTTAACGCCTGGCTCGAGTGGAAACTGGTTTTACAGCTTTTCCTCCGAATTTTTCAAAGACAAACGCAAACCTTTGTCCCCCTTTCAACGGGAAAATGTTGGAGTTAAAATCCGCTGAAAAGTTTGTCTCGTCTAAAGTCCGTGTGTCTAATAGCAGCTTTAGCAAGAGGAAAGCAAGAGCTGTCTCTGCTAATTGGGTCATATGATAATTCCGTCCAAATACCCAAAAGCTTCCTAGGCCTCTAATGAAGTTGACCGTGGCAGATCCCCCTAGTTAGCAAAAATAAAATATTTAAAAATTTAACGACAAATATAAACTTAATTACTAAAAAATGCCAAAACACAACTTGCGGATACACATCCATAGAATGTGGCAAAGTTTGTTTATTACTTTCTTCTATCTTCAATAGAAGAATGATCGTTCTTATCGACGGATTTTTTCGACGGATTTACACGTTTTAGGGGTCAGAGATCCCCAAAAAACATGTTTTTACAAAATGTCTGTCTGTGCATGTGTCTGTATGTCCACGTGTCTGTATGTCCATATGTCACCATTCTACCATCAAAAAGTGTATGAAGATATGCATAGAATTAAACCAAATCTTTTGTGAATGTTTTTGGCTGTGGCAAGCAAGTCCTCCTTCAATTTTGAAATATTCCGCCAGAAGGGGGCGCTGCGATCGCGATTTTTGTGCCATTTTCAATATTTTACCGACCAAAAGTGTATGAATTTATGCATCGAATTCAACCAATTTTTGTGGAAGTGTATGGCTATGGCTAGTTGGTCCTCCCTGCATTTAAAAAAAATCTACCGGAAGGGGGCGTTGCAATCGCGATTTTTGTGCCATTTTCAATATTTTACCGACCAAAGCTAGAGGCAAAAGTGTATGAATTTATGCATCGAATTCAACCAAATTTTTTGTGTAAGTGTATGGCTATGACTAGTTGGTCCTCCCTGCATTTGAAAAAAATCTGCCTGAAGGGGGCGTTGCAATCGCGATTTTTGTGCTATTTTCAATACTGTACCGACGAAAAATGTATGAAGTTATGCATCGAATTGAACCAAATTTTTTGTGTACGTGTATGGCTAAGGCTAGTTGGTCCTCCTTGAATTTGAAAAAAATTCTCTGGAAGGGGGTACTGCAATAGCAATTTTTGTGCCATTTTGTATATTGTATCACCTAAAAGTGTATGAAGTCGTCATGCGTAGAATTGAACCAAATTTTTTGTGTATATTATTTTTGGTATGGCAGGTAGGTCCTCCCTGAATTTGAAAAAAAAAAATCTGCCTATCATGCAGAGACGGAAACTCGTTTTTACTTTGATTATTTGACTGAAGCAGGAATTTAAGATGAAAATCAAAGTTGGTATAGTATTGAATTAAAATTATTAAAGCATTATCATGAGTAATTGTTTTTTTAAATATAAAAATGCACGTTTGCGATAGAAGAAAGTTTTGGGATTTGCACATCCAACTAGTTCTTTTACACAGTAATCAGAATTGTAAATAAGTTGACATTAAGAAATTGATAACAGATTTTAGTCGATAGGAAGTATCAGATAATCAAACCGATGCAAGAATTGTGACGGTTTTTGTTCAATAAAAACTAAAATAGAGGTGCCTACTCAAATTGCTGTATGTGAGATAATGACTCGGGACGAAACAAGAAATAAAAAAAAAATTTTAATGTTATAAATATGCCTAATACGATATTAAAGCTCACTAATGAAAATTATAGAATTCAATCTGCAATATTTAATGAAGGTACACGCATAGAATTATGCCATTATCTATCAATAATTCGCAAAGAAAACAGCTGGATAGTAGCAAACGACACTGAAGGTTATCAAATACAAAAATTGCCTAGAAACAGTAAAGGTGTTTTTCTATTATTTTACAAAAAAATTTAAATCCAATAGTGTTATTTCTCCCTGAAACTATCGAAGTATGTCATTTTTGCTATTTAAAACAGTTTATATGTGTACATATATTTTAACAGTAACTTCAAGTCTAAATGTTACTATTATGTTCGTAAAATAAGTAAATTTTAATATGAAGTTTTTTTTTCGCGAAGTTTGACAAAAGGATGTAGTTGTTTGTTTTCATCCGAGAATCGTGAGGATTATGTAATGCATATATGAGGAGCTATTTAATCGTATATTTTTCGGGTTTTTTTATTATAAATTTAATTTAACCTAGATCGTATCTGTATGTTTGATTTAAATTTATTTTAAACATTAAATTCTGACTGCGATATTTTAGCATGTTAAAGATGTACAATCTGGTCATCAAAAATCATTAATTCGTACGGAAAAAAAGAAATGGAAATTCAGAATTATAAAGACTATACAGATCATATTTATTAATGTCCATTTGATAAGGAGGACAATTAGGGGGCCAACAAAAAATCAAAGAAAAATAATAAATATTGTGTTTGCTCACTGTTTACAAAGGCTATACGAAAACTCATTTTAATTAAAATATGAGTAAAACTATTTAAGTTATACATAATCTGTTTTAAAAAAAGAAATTATATCCATTAAAAAACAACTTTTCAAAAGTTGAAAAAAAAAAAAAAAAAAAAAAAAAAAAAAAAAAAAAAAAAAGGAAAAGGTTACAGTTGTAGCTAAAAAATGGTATGATATCAAATTTCCAAGCTTATATTATGGTTCATATTTAACATTTTCCATTAAAAAGAATTACCTTTTGCAAGGCAAGTGCCTTCGTATGTGTTGATAGAAATCCTTTTCTCCTATACTAAATGCATCATAACGTGTTTCTAAAAATTCAAATGTTTTAAAATTATGCATGAGGGGCTTGGCGGCTATCTTTCCATGTTTTACACAAATGTCTGAGCACCCAAGTTTGTAAAGGAAAGCGTGATTAGTTTGTATTAACAACAATTTAGAGCTTCTGATATTAACTACGGACAAATAAATTTAAAAAGATTTTTATTTTTAGAAAAGAAGTTGATTGTTAATTCTTTTAAATGATTAATTACTCTAAAAAAGTAATCATAAGAGGAATCGCGAAGATATGTCATCATTATCTTAATACACAATTCCATAAAAAAAAAGGCACGAAATGTTTTCTTTAGTAAAATGCCAAACTTTTAATTTCAACTGCAAACAGACTTATTGATAAAGACTAATAGTTTGAGAAAAGAAATTAATTTCCATCGTTTTCAAATAACTACTCTATGAACTAAATTACAAGGTGAATCTTTTAGATAAATCACTAGTGTTTTATGAGATAAAGTTCTGTAAATAAAATTCCGTAAAGAAAAAGCTTAAAATACCTGCTTAAGTAACAATTTTGAATTTCGGATTTTGACAGATAGAAATTTATGTAAAATATGGAAAGATGGCCGCCAAGTCCCTCATGCATAATTTTAAAACATTTGAATTTTTAGAAACACGTTATGATGCATTTAGTATAGGAGAAAAGGATTTCTATCAATACATACGAAGGCACTTGACTTACAAAAGGTAATTTTTTTAATGGAAAGTGTTAAATAAGAACCATAATATAAGCTTGGAAATTTGATATAATACCATTTTTTAGCTACAACTTTAACCTTTTTTCGTTTTTTTAGCTTGGCTCCTTTTTTTTTTTACTTTTGAAAAGTTGTTTTTTAGTGGATTATCCTTTATTTTGGCATGTGAAGTGAAACATTTTTTTATTTATTTATTAAATTTCTATTCATTTAAGTTACTAGCCGCCTCTGATGACCGGTTTGGTCTCCCTTAAATGTATGCTAAGCTTTGTAACATTTTACTTTTATACATAATTTATTTACTTGCGTGCCTTCATTAAATCTGTAGATGTTGATAGAGAAATCAACAATCCTATGCGATCAAGGCAGCATTTAGAAGAAGAATTGAATATTGTGTTCTGGTTGGCGCGATTGGCGAAAAAATCTGAAATGGCACCGAAAAACCACTTTTCGTTTGTTAATTTAACGATAAAATGTTTTTAAGGAGATATTAAACGAAACCCTCTGTGCGATCTGCGATCACATTTACCCACTTGTTTGTTTTTTTTTTTTTTTTCCTATGCAAAATAAACGTCAGAAGTTTGTTACTAAAGTACAGAGAAATATTTTCAAACTTAAAACGAAATGAAGAATACAGTTTAAAATTATGAATATTACTTATGCAGTTTTAAATACAAACAGAATAACGTGGCATTATTATTTTATACTTAGAGTAAAATTACATAATCATTTCATAAAATGTCGTCTCTTGGCGTTTTCCAGCAATTACAGCTGTCCAATTGTAAAACTATTTCAAGCTAACGGTGATTCGATGGCTTCGCTGGTCGTTTTTTCTAGATAAAGATGGAGTTGGGGCTCTGTTGATTTCAATAGCTTATACCCGACCGTGCTCGAATCAAATAAATTTTGGTTATTGTAAGGCTAGGCCCAGCATGCCCATTCAATTTTTTTGCCCGTCAGGTACGTTTATTTTGTTTTTCGGCTCTTTAAAAAAATTTCAATTATGCCGGCCCGGCCCGATTGAAAGCCCGCCTTCATTTCGTCTGACTGAACACGAACCTCGGACCAAGCCTGAGACTGTGTAGACCTCTATATTAACATAGATTTAATCCAAATTTCCAACACCGTCGTTCATGTTGCTATAGGCATTCTTCCAACTTGAATTTAATCAGCGGGGGTAAGGAGAGTTTACTTTCCGCTTCAGAAAAAAATCTATTGTTTATTTCCTTTAATAAATTAATTTTAATAACAATTTCATGTTCTGTTGTTATTGTTGTTTTTATTTTTAATCCTCATTTGCAGCAAAAAGAAATTTTTTTAAAAAATGGCGAAAAATTAAAAAATCGGTGAGCAGAATAAATTTTATTGGAAAAAGAACAAAATTTATTATTTTGGGTTAAAAGATTGAAACCGGTTTTCTTATATAAAACTGTATACAGGGTGTCCCCTCTCAACGGTGGCCAATGGCTAATTTCTAAACCGTTGGTCATAGACATATAGTTCCAATTGCAAAAATGCTTTAAAAAAGGCAAAGATTTGTTTTTTAAGCGATTTTGGTCAAAAAAGTGTTTTACTAAAAAATTACGAAAATTAAATTTTTATACGGTCCCCCGGTCCTATAAGTGATATTTAGTGAAATTCTTTCGACACTCTAGCAAGTAATACAGAAAAGGTCCCATTAATGTAACATTAAAATTGACCGAGTTATGAAACTTTAAATTTCATGACTTAAACCACTTTTCTATAGCTGAAAACGGATGAGTTCGACCGAGCTTTAAGGGAACGTACACTAAGTGCTTAAAGTATTATAAAGGGAGTCGATTTCCAACGCTGTTCAAAGGCTACTTCCTAAACTATTTGTCACAGACATATAGTTCCAATTACAAAATGTTTTAAATGAGCGATTTAACTGAAGGCGCTGTCACCGTATAAGTTTTACGGTAGTGTTAATTATAATTAATTAACTTCTAGATTGGTTATTAAAATAACTGAAGACATGAATTTCAAAATTCTCTTTATCGAAAAAATCAAATTTTGGGAAATAGCGAAAAAACTTTAAATGCATCTATTGGTTTTCATTATAAATTTTGAGATTGCATTGTTACAATAGTGGAGGTTTGTATAGACTAATAGAGAAATCAAAAATCGATAAGTCGAGTTTTGAATTTCATATCCTCAATTGTATTTTTACGTATGTTTTATTTTGTAAGCAAATGAAGCTGATTCTTTTCGTGATTTTATTTTAAAAAGGTATGTTATTTTGATAAGCTTTTATTTTATTCATAGTTTTCGTATGTAAATTTTCCTAGTTCAAAACTTATATTCAAATTTTAACTCACTTCCAAATATCTGATTGAGATTCAATTCCCATACTTATTTAAACCTGATGAACAATGTAATATTAATATGATTTTAGTTGCGTTCCATTTATTTATTTTATAGGACTACATCAAATTTTATTAGGCTGAGTAATCTAATAGAGCTTTAAATATGCATCATTTTGTAACGATTTGTGATTGTTGCTTTTCATAGTTTAATTTAACAAAATTTCTGTTATTTTTTTACTTATATTTTTAGCACAAATTGCATATTTTACTTTAATATGTAAATGTCAACATAAATTCAGAAACAACATTATAAAATTTTTTTTACTCTCAATGTTTAAAGTTAAGCTTTCTATCTGATGTTTATTTTTATTTCCAGTAAATTTGTGACTGACCCCTATTTTCCAGCAAAAAATATGCTTTAACTTTGAACAGCTATAACTCGGTCAATTTTTATCGCAGAGGAATGGGACTTTTTTTGTCTTACTTGTTAGAGTAGTGGTAAAAATTTTCTAAATATCACTTATAGGACCGGGGGACCGTATAAAAATTTAATTTTCGTAATTATTTAGTAAAACATTTTTGTGACCTAAATCGCTTAAAAAATAATTCTTTACATTTTTTAAAGAATTTTTGCAATTGGAACTATATGTCTATGACCAACGGTTTAGAAATTAGCCATTGGCCACCGTTGAGAGGGGACACCCTGTATATATGTCATGAAATGCTAAAAATTGCACAAAAACTTAATAATAAATTGTGCAAAAAATTTAAAAGTAGCTGTACGAATTTCAAATAAGCACACAGAAAAAACTACATTTTACTACATTGAGCTAAAATATTTAAAATAGATTCGTTTTACCAAAGTGGAAAAATCGCCGCGAAATATATAAAAACACTAAAAATTGTACACAAAATTATATATAAAAAAATTCAATAACTGCCTAGGAGGTGCATAATTTCAGATTCCAGACGTATAGCTATATCTTCCTGCCAAATTCTGTAACTTATGCACGCAGCGATCTCTTCTGAAAATTGCAGACAAACAAACAAACGAACATATATACATATTAACATACCGGGTGTCCAGTAAATAACTGACCCATTTTGAACTTAAATAACAAATAAACGGTTTGAAATAAAAATGCGCGGTTTGCGGTATTGTTATTGGAAAATAAATAAATTTTTAAATATGTACTTTGTTAATATAGTTCAAATTTCGGGAAAAAATATCGCGCTGGCGGTAACAGGCTGTTTGAATAGAGACATGACTCTAATTTTCATAAATATGAGATTTTCGGCTGAATCTGAATCTATATGTTGTCGAATCTGAATCTATATGTTGAATCGACTCTCGAATCAGCTTCAGAAATAGGGTACGTTGGTTGGAAAGTGATTTAAAATAATATTTATGATTGAACCATCTGTATTATACTTCACCTCTTCAGTCTTGAGACTGAGATATTATTTTAAATATTATTATATTACATTAACAAAGTGCATATTTTAAAATTTATTTATATTCTAATAACAATACAACAAGCCGCGCATTTTTATCTCAAACAGTTTTTTGTTATTTACATTCAAAATGGGTCAGTCATTTACTGGACACCCGGTACAAACATCTATGTTTAATATTACAGATGTCCTTCTAGAACAGATTATAAGCTATTTAGGTTATATTTAAAATAAGAGCTTAAAATTATGCGTCCAGTATAGATTATGTAAACACTTTACAGAACATTCAGAAAATTGTAATAAAACTTTGCAGTTTGAGAAAGTGAAAGAGGTCTAAATAAACAATTTGAAAAATGCGCAATTCAAAACCCAATTACTGCAGTTGCCACCAATAGTCGAGAAAATATCCGACATTCTGTATAGCTCTGTATAAGATTCTATTAGCTTTCTATCTATATACTACGTAATTGTACTATAAGAGTTAGTTCAGTTAAACACGCAGAATAGTTGAAAGTTTCTATTCAGCAATTTCCGTCAACAAATGGAAATGTACTTTTTTTTGAGTAGATCTGTATATGATCCATAGAATTTATACACACCGAGTAAACATGCTAAAAATAGCTAGTTTTTAAACGCAAATTACAATTGAAAACGCACTTTCAGCAATTATTTTCATAGGCAGATTATATAATCCTTTATAACGCAATCAGAATATTATAATAAAACTTTACAGTTTTTATAAAGCTGAAAAATGTCTAAATAAATAATTTCGAAAAAGCTCAGTTTAAAACCCTTGAAGCCAAATATTTTTCTGTGACCCTGTAAATGAACGGTAACGCCAGATTCTACAATAATCTCCCCAGTCCTTAGGTCATGTCGTCTGTAGGAAACATTAAAACTGCCCTTTAAATTAACTTGAATTCTTCCAGAATTGTTAAACTTACTTCTAGACCTTTTCAATAAATGCTTGCATATCATAAGAATCGATGTATCGATTTCTATATCTTTCTCCATGCTCGAGCAAAATTATCAGTAAAAATTTCATTTTTGTACGACCCAACATCTCAGAATTATAAAAAGTTATATATTGTGATATAGTTGAGAATGAGATCAGAACTCATTTCTGTTTTTGTTCCAGGAAATGGAATTCGGAAAATTCAAAGTATCATACCTCAATAAGTTTCTGTCGTATAAGAATTGATTTTATATTATTTTACTTGTTAGATAAAGACTTTTTTGAAGAATTAGTTGATTTAAAAAAAAAAAAAACTATAACTAATAGGACATAGGAACCACATAAAAATTGTAATTTTATAATTTTTACCCTCCCCCCTCCCTACCTCCAAAAATAAATAAATAAATAATAAAATGAAATAGAAAATAAATGGCTTTTGATATGATAATGTGAAAGATTTCAAACATTTTGGCATTAGGGACATAAACATAGCTCCGTTAAAAAAAAGTTTTATAGGAATAAAAACTATGCATAGTAATTTAACCGTCTTTTCCACGGAAATATCATATATGAAAAGTCTTGCGGTGTTCAGCTATTTGTGAATAAGGAATCAAATCTAGGAACCAAAATTTAATATTTTAGAACTTTTAAAATTTGTTAAGATAACATGTAAATTTTTGAGTGAAAGACAAGTTTTATATTGTTAAAAGAGATATGCAGATTTAACAAAAGCGCTGGGAAGGAGCTCCAACTCCGGGGATTTTGAAATTTAATTAATTAAAATATTTTTGTCTCCGATTTTGAAAAAATAGTAAAATTGCGATTTTCTCGAAATTCTCAAACTCTAAGAAGGAAAAAAACCAAGTCTTTTAAATTTTTTTTTTTTTTTTTTTTTTTTTTTTTTTTTTTTTTTTTGTATTAGGAGATTTATGGCCTCCTTGAACATCCCGTAGACAATAATTTTTAGTCCCCTTTTCTTTTCTATATTCGTGAGTTTAAAATTCATATTAGACGGGGAGGTTCAAGAAAATTTGCCCCTTTTACAAAAAAGAAAAGCTGTTTAATTTTTCCATTTTTTTTTAAATAAAGGCGCAAGAAATTATAATATAACATCGCCGTATTTCTTATTTATAACATCTTTGCATTCTTTTTGAGATTATATTTTTAAAATTTGTCTGACAAAATGAAAACTTAATTTTACTCATATCGTGTTTATATTTTCCATTTTATAAAACGCGGACCAGTCTGCAGGTTATAAGTACATTTATTCCAAAATTTTATCCTTATCTGGATTTCGTGCCGGAATCCATGAAATATATAAAACGAACTCAAAACTGAAACTGGCTGTCGCACCAACACGAGGCTCCCTGTCTTTTTCATCTGCTCACAGCCAAGCCCCTTCTTCCGAGTCTTTTAAGCTGCATTCAGATTTCAATACTTTCAGTTCAACTGAATTCTTGGAAGAGGCTTTTGTATAGGGCCCATTTGCGGTTTCTTCATAATAGAACGAAGGGGAATGAACAAAAGAATCGAGAAATAAGCAATCCACCCTCCTCGACGGAAAGATTCCTCTTTTGCCGGACAACCGACTCTTTCCTGCAAAACTCATGAAAGATCAAAAACGCCGTGTCGCCACAACAACCGAGCCGTCACCGAACCTCAAAAAGTGGTCAAATCTGTTTGGGCCTTTACCCACCTTTGCAAAGTCGTATTTTTATCCCGTGAATAAGATCTATATAGTGTACACAACACAGTCTCGGCATCCCCTTTATACATTTTTTTTCCTCTTTTCGTATTTAATGTGCTTTTCTATCTTACACGGCTGCGATCTGTTTCTTGGAACTATGAAAGAACTTCCGTTGGCCTTGTTTCCCCGCACAGCGATCCCATGGTTCTATATGTCGGATACATAGTATATGCGTTAAAAAGATTTATAGTAAGATATGGTAAATTGTACCTCATCTGCTCTTGGTGATAGTTATTGGGGAATCGTAACTCATGGTCTGCATGAGCTTGGGAGAATCGGTTTCGGTTTCGAATTAACAGGCTTCCTTAACTTCTTATTAAACAAGAAAGAAAAAAAATCATGCATCACGCATAGGTTATGAAGCACTTTTTAAACATATTATTCAGAATAGTGTAGCAACACTGCATCGTTTAAAAAATTAAAATATTACGTCTCATTTCCCCATATGGAAATGTATGACGCATTTCTAAATTGAATTTCAGCTGTTCCCATCTACAATCGGAAAATTATCCAAATTTTTCAGCAGCCCTGTATATTATATATAAATTTGTATCTATTAACAAAATGCATTCCAAAATTTATTTCATTTAAGCGATACATATATTTCACTTAAAAATTTACCTTCAGCAATTTCCTCTAATAAGGAGAATGGTATGCGAATACTTTTGTGCAGCACTGTATATGAAGTATAGAATTTTTATGTAAAGAGTAATATGCAAAAAACTAAATTTAAAAGCGCATACCGAATTTTAAAACGTACTCTCCAGCAATTAATACGCAAAGAGAGTACTATAACCGATTTTTTTTTTGTGTGTCCCTGCATTATGTTATTGAATTATATAAATTATATGAATTTTTAAAATTCCATAAATGCTCTAGTATCATGTGATCGTAGTGAAATTTAGTGATTTATATCAGTTTCAATACATTTGATGTAGCGTAATGATATTAAAATACTCGCCAAATGTTTTTCTCCATATACCATAATGGAATTTAATTCTTTTGAGTGTCCCTGTAAATGAACCATTAATCGTACAGACTTCATATGTAATACCAAACATGCTTTTGTGACCCTAAAGAAGAATTATCAATTGCATGAAAATCCGAGTATATTTGTGGGAGTTAGAGCGTGGACAGACAGACAAACCGAATGCATCAGCATTTTTCAACTTTGTTGGAAAGTGCTAAAAAAGCACTGCATAAATTTGTTTAATATGAGAGAAAATAATCATACATGTATTTTAAATGTAATATAGTACTCCTTCGGTATAGCATGCCTCGTTACATTGCTCATCTGGATGCGTCGTTTATCCGGACGCCGATTAACCGGATCGATCAAGTAACATGCATCTTTTCCGAAGACCAGTCCACTTTCTCCAAATTTTTTGAAGTGAAACATCTTTAAACGCGGTCCAATAAATTCGGCTGGATGTCACGAAAGTTAATCGTTAAATAACCATTTCTTAATTTTGAAATCATCGTCAACAAATGCACAGAGAGCTATGGATAAATCAACTGTTTCTAGAACCTTCGATTCTAACGCATGAGAGGATCAACACACACACATATATATGCATATATTTATTTCAGAAAAATCCTTTTTTATTTAAAAATTCTCTGAAGAGGGTGGGAAAATTGCTTCTTTTGTCCCTTGGTGTGCTCGGGAAGAGCAACTTCGCCCTCTCCCCGCTCGCTTTTGTTCGTATAGTGTATGTACAAATGCATTAAATAATTTTTGTGTATACATCTATGTATAACTTCGTACAAATTGTGTAGGGAAAAAAAGTTTAATAAGAAATAACTCCTAATCATATAACTTCGTAATTTCTGTCCTAATCATGTGCTAAAATGCGCACTATTACAATTGACAGTCCTAAGCCGGAAAACGTGAGAGGGAAGTTACCTAAAAATCATTGTCATAGCCGTCTTTTAAGGATTTCCAATTATCCGGATTTATCTTTAAACGGATCGATCTCAGTCCCGATCGACAAGGATAACGATATACTATATAATGCTCTTTTGCTATATCTCATGTTGAGAAGCAAAGTAACAAAAATCTTTACATTAATTGCACATGTAAATCTACATTACAGCGCGGAAATGGAAGTAAAACTGACATCATATTGAAATGGCAAACGACCAGGCAAATAAATTTCAATTTTTCTGTTTTTTTTTCTTTCTTTCTTTCTTTCTTTCTTTTTTTTTTTTTTTTTTTTTTTTTTTTTTAAATACATCACACAGTTTTAATTTTTAGACTAATTTTTACGATATCGAATAGAGAAAAAAATAAGAGTACTTTCAAATGTAATTTGTTCGAAAACTATATTCCAATTTAACGATTTTGTGTGGATTAAAAACTCAAATTCGAAAGATTAAACTGTTTGCATTTAAAACAGTGTAAATAACTCAGAATATGTTTGTTTCCGCGTAGTATTCCATAAATAAATTGCTAAACGAAACTTCAAAAATAAATAAATAAATAAAATGAGAATTTAACAAATATGTAATCTAATTACACGATTAAGCACTGAAATAATTATAATCTCAAAAGTTGCTATAGTGCGTCTAAAAGGTATTTGGAAAGACTATTTTTGGAAATAACAATTCAGAAAATGAAATCATAATCGCGGAAAAATAACAAGCATATGGAATCATAATCATAATACAAGTTTATTACAAAGAAGAAATACAATATCGGTTTTAAAGATTTAAAAAAATAAAATAAAATTCAAAATAAACTGTCTCAAAAATATGTTGACAATGAAGCAAATAGCCTTTATTATCATCGTATCGAAAAAAAATTTGCATTTTCTGCTTTCTATACACGTGACGTAACACCTTCTACATATAATAAAGTGCTCAAGAGACGCAAGAAAACTTGTAATATCACTACAGACAGGCTCTCTAAACAGGTGTCCCTTTCTATATATCATTAATTCTGTCGATTTGTTCTTCGGTACACGCGCACATCGTCTGTTAGGTGATTTTTTTTTTTAAATTAAACCAAAACGGAAAATATAAATAATGCTTATCAAATAAATTAACATAAGTGTCATAAGTTCTTTACATCAAATTCAGTGTATTTAATGTAAAGAACCGGATATAGAATTGTAGATTGAGCATTCAATTTACAATAGAATTTAATAATTTGAAACAAAATCGAAATACCTTTCCTCTAATAGCAGTGCTAATTCCGACATTGAGACTAACAATTACGAAATCACGGAATTAGAAATTAGAAATTAACCGCAGGATTACATTCTCTTTAATTAGTGGATTATATTAATCTCGCAGTTAATTTCTAAGTAATAAGGAGTAAGTAAGTAAGTACTAAGTAAATAGTAAGTAGTTTTTTGGTAAAGGAAGCCGCTGACATCAAAATCTCCGTCATCACAGAGTTATTATTATTATTATTATTATTATTTATGTAAATCACTAATAAAAAGTCATACGACCAAAATGAGCTGGGCATGACTTAATTTGACAAGCTTAAAATATGTTTATTTAAATTAATTATTATTAAAAAGCTATAATGCTTAATCGGCATTGCGGATATTAAAAATTCTTACATTTAATGGAAAATTTTACGTTCTTTTAGAAAAGAAATAGTATGACAAACTTTATTCTACCGATAAACATTGTCATATACCTGTTTTAGCCCTTTATCTACCGACGGTACTTATAAGTACCATTAAAAATTACTTGTTATAAAATTCTTTTAATACGTCAATTAGTGGTAATACTGTTTAAAATGAGTTACAGATACATTACTTTATTTTGTTCCAAAAGCATTGTTTGTTTCACAAAACAAAAATATTTTTAAAAAGTTGATTTATTTTGTCTTTGCATCTTTCCAGCTTCTTTGGCGCTGAGGGAGGGAGAACGTTCAAATCGGAAATATTTCTATATTTATATTGTAAGATTTGTATTTAATAATATTTATTGTATTATTGTAATATTTATATTTATACATTTTATAATTCTAAAATATACCAAGAAAACAATTTAAATAAAAGATTTGAGTGGAGTTATAAATATTGCACAAAATCCCTGTAAATTCAAATTTAATTAATCCTTCAAAAATTTATTAAGTGATTATGTAAATCTTTTAATTTAGTTTAAACAATTTACGTAAAATGCTTTAGAATGTAAAATTTTCATGGTGATATTCATAATTCATGGTAATATTCATAATTCGGTAGATAAAGGGTTAAGAAGGCGGACGGCAAAATGGGTAATTTGCTTTGACTCTTTATCTTTGGGCAGCTTTTTACTAATAATTAATTCAATTAAGATTTATTTTAAGGACATCAAATCTAGTCATACCTATCTCATTTTATTCGTATGACTTTTAAATCTGTATTTACATTTTTTTTTTTTTTTTCGAATTCCGCAATGACAAGACTTTTGATATCACCAAGTCTCAGACTATTATACTCGACTGATTTCAACACTATGCAGTAAAAGAACAGAAATAAAACGGGCAAAATAGTGATGTTTTTTCTCTGTGTTTTTCTTTAAATTCTAAAACTTTTCTAATATGATATGAAATTTTTATTATGTATAGGCATATGAGCCACGAGAATATTAACCTTATCTTAATTTTAAAAAACTAGATTATACATGTAGAGTTATATTAATTTAAATCATGCTTTTATTACAGTGAAACCTATAGCTTAGTGAACGGATATATTAGTTTGCGGCCGTGAGAAGGTTGTACACTACCAAGTTGTGCACTAAGAAGAGAACCAATTTTGGTGCTGCTCGCACTTAGCGTCGAGACCTGATGCATTTTACTATACATAAAAATTAGAGAACCGATAAAAATATCTGTTAAAATCACATTTTGTGTATATTTTTTATATTTAAAATCTTTATTATTAGTTTTTTATTTGTTTATTTCACGCCAAAAGTGAATTAAGTTGTTAAATATGGCGCTATGAATTTTTCGCTTAACTTATTTTGAGGCTAAGGCATTCGGCTAGGGTTGCCGGAAAACTCTACTTTTCAAAATAGGCCAACTTTTTCCCTTGCCAAAAATGTGAATATGATGTCGCAATTTTTCAAAACCAAATTTGTAGGTTTATACATATATACATATATATATACATATATACATACATACTGTTACGAATTTTGTAAATAGTTAGTGTTTGTACTGTAAAATAATGTAAATAATCTTATTAAGCTCCATTCCTTTTCTAATATTAGTTTTTGTTACATTGTCTCTGTTATCAAACAAACTTGTCTATTATTTTCAGTGAATGTCTATGGCAGCTTTGCGAAATATTAGAGATATCGCCAAGTTGGCGTCACTTTTGGTGACTAATTTTGGTCGCCAAATTTGGCGATATATCGCCAAGTTGGCGACAAACTTGGCGATTGTTGGCGATGGTAACCCTTCCCTATTTATGGTAATCCCCCACCTAGGTCTACTGATACATTGAATGTTGTTCCGTGGTTTTCCAGTTTTTTCTAGAAGGTTGTAGAAATTTCCACCGCATGCTGCGAGTCTATATAAGGAGAGCCGATATGAGCTGCTGTTGTTATTATT
This sequence comes from Maratus speculifer, assembly GCA_964019185.1. NCBI lineage: Eukaryota > Metazoa > Arthropoda > Arachnida > Araneae > Salticidae > Maratus > Maratus speculifer. The sequence goes on from OZ025294.1 coordinate 38,018,076, forward strand.
TACCAGTCAGTCATTGAGTGAACAAGGCGTTTCTTAGCAAGTTTGCTTGAGTTTCATTTATGTTGTTTTGAATGTTATTAAGTGTTGAGACGTTGTATAAAGAGTCTCTAGAATCTAAAGCTATACTTGTACGATAGATTTGAGCAGTTATTTTTGAATATCCAGTAATATTTGTGAGTTTCGAAGACTTTGTTGTTCTGAAGATCTGTAAATAAATTATTTTCTACTTTTCTAAAAGACAAGAGTTTGAAGTTCTCTAACCATAAGATCGAAAGAACCCCATATACGCTGAAACATTTGGTGTCAGGAGTCGGGATCTTATGGCGAAAACAAGAGGCATGGACGTGCAACTGAAAGAACTATTAGATGCTATCAATGGCATAAAGACAGAATTGACGAAAGGCCAAGAAGAGTTGGCGGAAAAGATGAATAAAGGCCAAGAAGAGCTGGCGGAAAAGATGAATAAAGGCCAAGAAGAGTTGGCGGATAAAATGAATAAAAACGAAGAAAGAATGGAGGAGTTGACAAATAAAATTGACAAAGGCCAAGAAGAATTATCGAATAAAATCGACAAAGTCCAAGAAGATGTGACTGAAGAAATGAAAAGAAGCCAAGAGAGAATGGAAGAATCAAAGGAGGAAGTTAATAAAAGCCAAGAAGAAATGAAGAAAACTTTGGAAGAAAAGTTCTCATCGGTAGAGAGAAGAATAGATTTGGTAGAAGAGAAAATTCAGAATGAAGTTAGTAATGTCGAAGAGAAAATGGAAAGAAAAATAGAGGAAGTAGAAGAGAAAATTCAGAATGAAGTTAGTAATATTGAAGAGAAAATAGATGAAGTAGATAAAAAGCTAAATAAAAAAGTACAAGATCTTGAGAAGAAGCTTTCAGCGTCCAGTGGTAATTATGAAGAATTTAGAAATCCGCCTGCTTCTCCCGTGCACATCAAGCTGTCGACATACGACGGAAAGAGTTCCTGGCAAGTTTACAAGACCCAATTCACCATTGTAGCCGAAGCGAACAAATGGAGTGACGAGTGAAAGCTTGTCAACTGGCAGCATCTTTAAGAGGAGAAGCCGCCGACGTGCTGCAAACATTGCCCGATATGACGCAACTCAATTTTGATACTCTAAGTTGTGCACTTGAAATGAGATTCGGCGAAAAATTCTTCAAAGATTATGCGAGAATACAAATGAAGAGCCGCCATCAAAAATCGAATGAAACCCTTCAAGAGTACGATATGGAGATACGCCATCGAAAAGGCTCATCACATGGAAATGCAGATGCTCTCTCAAGAAGACCCTGCTCAGAGAATTGTAGATACTGCGACCGGGTTGAGAAGAAATTTAATGTTAAAGGTCCTATAGTAAGACAAGTTACAACTGGGTCTACATCATCGCAAGATCCGTGAAGTGACGAGAGCCTGCGTAAAGATCAACTTGCTGATCCTGAAATTAAGCCAATTCTAGAGTTGAAAGAGGAGTCCAACAGGAAGCCCAGCTGGCAAGACATGTCCCATTACCATCCTACGACTAAACGTTATTGGGCTCTCTGGGATTCTCTACATTTGAAGAACGGTATCTTGTACCGAAAATGGGAGTCTGACGACGGAAAGACATGTAGATGGCAACTACTACTCCCTAAGTCGAGAATTTCTATGGTCCTTCAAGAACTGCATGGAAGTCCCACAGGAGGTCATTTTGATGTAATGAAGACCCTGCAAAAGGTTCGAGAGCGTTTCTACTGGAATAATGTTCGCACTGATGTGGAGAAGTGGTGTCGAACTTGTGACACCTGTGTAGCACGTAAAGATCCAAAGAGGCCCACCCGTGGACGATTGCAGCGTTATAATATAGGAGCTCCTTTCGAACGAATTGCTTTAGATATCCTGGGTCCTCTTCCTAGAACATCTGATGGCAACAAGTACATCCTCGTTGTCATGGATTACTTCACCAAGTGGCCTGAAGCCTACGCCATACCTAATCAAGAGGCGGTAACCGTAGTAGAGATGCTGGTTCAGCACTGGGTTTCCAGATATGGAGTTCCTCTTCAAATCCATTCTGATCAAGGAAGAAATTTTGATTCGGCTGTGTTTAAGGAAATGTGTGGAATACTCGGCATGGACAAAACTCGAACTACACCTCTACATCCTCAATCGGACGGCATGGTGGAGCGTTTCAATCGTACCATCCTAAATAGCCTCTCCCTCCTGGTGTCTAAAGATCAACAGGACTGGGACAAGAAATTACCTCTGTTCCTGCTTGCCTACAGGAGTGCTGCTCATGAGGCCACTGGTTATTCCCCTTCTCAAATGCTCTTTGGTCGTGATCTTCGTCTACCTGCGGATCTTTTGTTTGGCCGTCCTCCTGATGCTCCTTCATCGCCTGAGGAATATGTCGATGAACTCCAGGCGCGGATTGAGGAGATTCATTGCCTAGCGGAACCGAATTGGACTGGCATCAGAAAAGATGAAGATACGGTACGACACAAAGGCAACTGGACATGAGTTCAACGAAGGTGACAAAGTTTGGTTGTGGAATCCCATACGTCGCACAGTGGGGCAAAAAGCCTTCAAAACTGGCAAAAAATCTAAAAAATGAAATTTTATTTTGAACTACCGACATACGTCACTTTAATAGAGCAGATGTCAGTACACATCTTCCTAGTGTTAAAATTTGCGCAAAGTTATTTTGATCGTCTCTAGAGGAAGAAGTTAAACTGCATATTGTGCTTTGATAATAAGTGAAAAAAAAAATCAATAATTTTGTTTCAACATTCGTTTGTTAATTTCGCTATAATAATTAAAAAATAATTTTTTTGACTATGGAACCTTTAACTACAAGTATGTAACAATAATTCATTAACTTTCAATTTGTTTTAATACGATTTTTATAGATATACAGACGCTTAGAATATATAGTGGTGAAATTTATAAAAAAAAATTAACACTGTCTACAAACATTGTAGGTTTTAGTTATGAGTTAAGGCGAATTAAGTGTTAATTATAATTTTTTCTACTAAGTATGAGTTTAATAAGGACAAATATGCCAGAAAATCTTGTTCCTTTTTGCCACTTTTTTAATTGTATGGTCATTTTTACAGCTAATCATCCTTAAATTTTTGTTAGTGTACGGGTGTGCCAAACATGATTATAAATATTTTCTTTGTTAAATACGAATTCTAATGCATTGTTTATCACAAAACAATGTATTTAAATGAAACTGACTATCATGGGACGTTTTAACAAAAAACTTTTGAAAAGTAATGTGATTTTATGGTATAAGAGCTCCATAATCGGAGAAACTACGAACAAGTAGTTTAAATGAAAAGAAGATTAAATGTTTTAAAGTTTAATATAAATTCTGATGAGCAAAAGCCTGGCGAAACAAGGGAAATGCTTTAGAATTAACAAAGAGTGGCTTGGCAAATCGCTTTCATTTCCTCGATTTGAAAAACAAACAGAAGCGTCAATGAAAAGCAAACGTGCCCATCTTCATATTCCGCCTGAATTTGTTCTGGACGATAAAAAATATCAAGAGTAAAACGGTTATACAATTCTAGCTCTACATATTCGTTAGTGTACGTGACATGTATGAGTTTAAGATCTGAAAAACAGGAAAACAAAAAGTGTGTGTTAGCACTAAAACAATAGAAACAGTTTTTCTTCTGCTGTCTTTATAGTAGTACGTACATTTTGCCTGAGAAAGGTTGATCCAATACTTCAAAACGAGTCGCTAATATTCATTATAAGGTTTGCTTGAGAATAATTAAAATTACTAATTATGTTTACATTTTTTAATGCGATATTATGGATGATTTATAAATATCTAATTAGTATAAAACTATCTTAAATTCTTGTTTTTAACTCATTTTTCTACAAAAAATATTGAAAAAGATTTTAAATTAATTAATAAATTACTATTTAGCTTATGTAAAAGTTTAAAATTTTACTACTTTTCTTCTACAAAAGAATCCGTGATGTGCTTTTTTTGTTCAAAGTAAATTTTATTTTTTGCCAACTTTGGAAGCTTCCTGCCCCACTGTGCGTCGTAAGGGACTGTCGCCAAAACTACAAAGAAACTGGGACGGTCCTTACACAGTCGTCAACAAGCTGAATGACGTCGTCGTACGCATACAAAAATCGCCACACGCCAAACCCAAGGTTGTACACTATAACCGGCTAGCCCCTTATTTTGGCCAAAGTGATTAGAAATTCAAAACTGGAATTTCAGACCATGGTCATGAAAGTCACTTTTTGTAAATATGTAAATAGTAATTAGTTCTTATTTATGAAAATCTTATTATTATTATTATTATTATTTATTTATTTATTTACTTGTTTATTTATTTTAAGTGTTTCCCTCTAATTGAAATGAAAAAAACTTCTTTAAACACCATAAAATAAGTTAACTGCGAAAGGCCTTTCGAAAGAACTTGGTCTTTCTTCGTCAGGCGCAAAAAAGACGTGCGTCCACAATGAATGTAGCGGCACGACTGAAGGGGAATGCGGGAGGGAGAGGGAGCAAGCAGAAGGAACAGCCAATAGGAAAGAAGAAGGCAACAGCCAATCACGGAAGAGCATAAACAAAACTAGATAGACAATGAAGGAGAGGAAAGGAAGAAGGGGGGAAGGAAATGGGAAAAAAAGCGGCGTAAATTAAAAAAATAACTAAAAGGAGAGATTAAAATGAAATAAAATGTGCGCAAAAAATATATAAATTAGTAATTAAAAAAAAATTAAATAAATAAATAAGTAAATAAATAAATAAATAAAATAAAATAAAATAAAAATACATAAAAATAAAAAATAGTTTACAAACACACATGAATATACCTGAAAAATAGTATACATAATATATATATATATATATATAAAAATAATAATAATTAAATAATAAACTAAATTATGAAGCAGCGCTGAAAAGATTCTTCCAGGCAACGGAGAGGGTTTTAGAATCAGATTTATCATTAACAATAATATCACGATTAATATAAATAGCTAAATTTTCAAGAAAGTCTAACTCAGAGGAACTATTGGCATTAAAAATAATTTTAGCAGTTTGAAAATTGAAACTATGGCCGGAATCCCAAGAGTGTTTAGCAACAGAAGATTTAGAAATTTCTTGATTAATGACATACCGAGAGTGTTCTTTTAGGCGTTTTTCGAGATTTCTTTTAGTTTGACCAATATACGATAAATCACAGCCATTACAAGGAATATTATAAATACCCCATTTTTGGAGGTCAGAGACAGGACATTTCTTGGAAGGAAATTTTAATTTATTGACTGGTTTAAAGATAACATTAAAATTGAA